>VYZX01030151.1:44131-92288 GCA_013401335.1 Brachypteracias leptosomus
GAAAGAGAAGATTTAGTATCATATTAATAGGAAAAAATAGCTGCTTAGAGGGACACCAAGTTTCAGCTCATTTTTGTTTACTGGTTACATCCAGAAGATGCAATAATTTTTGCTTCTTTGTCCATTTTCTATTCAGAAAAACATATATGGGGTATGAATAGTTTCTAGTATTTAGAGTTGTGGGGTTTTTTTTTTCCTCTAAGAAATTGCATTTTTCCTGACTGAAAGTTAAGCAGCAGTAGCAACAATAGTAAGTTTTTAGTACTAGAAAGAGAAAAGCCTTTTTTTGTTTGCTTGTTTGTTTTTTCTTCAATACCCAATAACTAAATATTGATTCTGTTAATAACTATCCCCTTGTAAGTGCAATACTGGCTTGGACAATAGGTATTCCTGTACATTGCAGAGAAATGTTAGCATCTTTACAACTGTGAGGGATGTAATGTTATTGGATCTAGTCCAGGATTCATATTGGTTTTAGCGTGGATTTGGAGAAGTACTGTTTGTGATTAAATAGGCATGGTGACATGGATTGAAATTAGCTGAAGTTAGATTGTGTTTAGCCAAACATGATTTTTCTGTACCTATAATAGCAAAGATGCCATGTATGTTGTCCTTATATAAAACAGAGTGCATTCTCTGCTCAGATGTCTTCCAGTGTTAACTTCAGAAAACACACAGTCAACTAAGCAAATTTCAAAAAAAGTCAGCTTTTGATTTCCTTTAAGTTTTGGTGGTGGGGTTTGGTTTTTTTGTTGTTGTTTTCCTTTTTTTATTTTTTTATTTTTTTTTAAGTTTTCTTTAAGCTCCCCACAGAAAATCAATTGTGTTTGGTCTTTTTTTTCTAGAGTGCATTTTATGTCTGCACACTTACATACATTCAAATATTCTCATTAGAGAATTATTATTTTTAGAATTATAATGCAAATTGAATCTCAGATTGGTCTGAGCCTCCAGCATAGCTGCATATTAAATGAAATGCCTCTACTTGCAGTGCTACATTTGAATATATCATATGCTTTGTATGTGTTTAATTCTGCACAGGGAAGACCTCGTTGCTTGAGGGTGAAAGGAAATCAATTTTTACAGTGATTCCTCCAATAAAGACATATATATCAGAGGCCTTTCTTGATCCATATGCTGTCATTGTTTATTCATGGGGGATAAGGTAGCTCTTAAGTTAGGAGAGAAATTTTCCATTAGGACTTAATGCAGCAGCTCAAGACATAAAAGCCTGATGTCTTAGTGCACCCTGGGAAAGTGCGGAATTTAAGTCATTACAGAATCACAGCAAGGTCTTGAGGGCTTCTGTCACAATGACTTGGTGTCATCCGAGGTAAAATGGAAAGCAATTGTCCAGAGGAAGAACAAAAGAAATGAAACTCTAGTTACCAATCTATACTATTTACACAAAGACCCAGCATTAATGGAAAGTACAGATGAGGAACTGTGACTCGGCTCATCCTTTGAACCTCAGTGGGAGTAATTCTATTTTTAAAGTGGATTTTTCTTTCTTCTCTCCCATTCTTTCTTTAGATCTTGTTGTTTTGTTTTTATGCTTGCAGAAAAATGAAAAATAAAAAAGCTACAACAATTCTTTCCTGTCTATGGGGAATAGCACACAGGTCATAGAGCAAGGAACTATATTACTACATTATTGCTGAATCCCACCAAAATTAAATAAGTACTTGAAATGCAATAAATAAGGTAGAACTTGCTACAAAGTTTCTAAAGAAGAAACCTTGCAGCTAGCAGTGGCTTTGAAGTTTTGCTTCCTTTTTTTTATTATTATTCCATGCTGATGTACTGGTGTTCGGAGTCCACAACCTATGTGCAGTCCCTTGAGGATGTCAGAGATCTGACAGTCATTGTTGTGAATGTGTTCATTAGGTATGAAGAAAAAGATACCAATCTAAATGCAACAGAATGTCAAATCTCTCCAGATTTTGTTGTTGTTGCTGTCAAGGACAGAGCGAAATAACAATCCAGAGCTGCTAAAATTCTGTGCTTTGTTTTTGCAGAGTAAAACTAAATATCTTTGCTGAAAAATTATTTTGCTGAAAAATTCAGAAACCAGCTGTATTTTGAGGTGGATTGATGGCAATAATATTGAAAAATATGTAAATTAAAAACCCCATAGTAAAAGATAATGTGTGCTAATCCTGATCTTAGGATAGTCCATTTCAAGACTAAAACCATTTTAGGAAAACATAGGCTGGACCTTATTGTTCTTGGTGTTTGTAATGACACTTTTCAAACTGCTTTGCAAATATTCAATGTTGTCCAGTAGCTTATTTGGAAAAGGTCCCTAGATATAATCATATAGGACTATTATTGGTATTTCTGCTAATTTTCTTGTAGTGCAGTTGGCCTTAGAACTCCATTTTTGTTAGGCAGAGTATGCACATAAAATTATAGACAATATGGGCCTCAAAGGACTTAAAATCTAAGTGGATATGACAAACAGAGGGAGTATGATTATCCCTAGATTATAGCTATAAATGTGAGATACAGAGAAAGAGAGAGTCTCCCGTGCAAAACAATGTATGAGATCACTGCCCACAGTCCTCCACAATATTTAGGTGTGTGTTCAGTTCACGCTGAGATAAATGGAAATTAGGTGTCATTCAACTGTTTTGGACACTTAGCTAACAGATCCAAGGGCACATAAGGACAGAAAGAGGTCACTGTACACTATATCTTGTAACAGCTACACGGGATTACCCACAGCTCTATTTGAGTGTCTCGGGTTCCAAACAAGCCACAGTTCTTTGGTTTGGAGTGCTTTCAGCCAATTAAGGGAAATTTCCTTAAATTTTTCAACTACATAATATGCACCATAAGCACTGATTTTTGTATTTTTGTCTAACTCACTGTCTCCTAACTCCTTTGGTTGCATTTATTTCTTATGTTGCTCATTAAAAAAAAATAATTCCAATTACTCAATGTAAACAAATGAAAAGAAAGTGTGGGGCTTCACTACAGTTTATTTGAACAGAAGGTAGGAAACATTAGTATTGATGCATTCCAGGACTTGCTAGCAAAGCACAACTAAATTTAGCAGCCAGAGATATTGATTTGATTAAAAATGGTTTAAGACTTGTAAATGTCACTAGAACTTAGCAAAATGAACATTATTAAATCCTTCTGGTGATGGGGAAAACTAACAAAGGGATTTGCAGTGGTTTCTGTAATTAATTGTTCTGTCATGATTTATATTAACTTACAGTACAACTCCATTAGCTCAGACCTGTCATCTCTGCTCAAGGAACCACCAAGTAATCACTACCACATTAAAGAATAAATTAGTTTTTGGCTTGGAGCCTAGTTGCAGAATGTTTCATTTGTGTCTGCTGTAGACATATGTACCTAATAAAGTTGGGAAGAATGAGTTAAAGTATGTATATATCAATGTCAGCTGATTGTATTTTAGAGATGATATGATCAGCATTGTTCATTAGGCCTAATGAATCACTTAATTTCTGTTGCTTGCCTCCTGTTTTGGTGAACACCTTTTGATGAACTATGAAGCAGGAGATGACCGGAACTAGGTAGGTCTCCTGAGATCCTCCTTCCTTCACATTCTGCGGTCTGTGGTTGTAGTAATAACTTCATATGGTTTTTGTTAACACTTCATTACCCCAGACTTGGATAAATTATCCTCCTGCTTCTTCCCCAGTTGCAGACACATGGATGAAGCCAAAGTTTTAGCTACTACTTACAGTAGATTATGGGATTTGTGAGGTTCTATCAAATCATCTCTGACTTTGATAGCTTGAAGATGTTTTAAGTGTTTTTTCTGTTGGTGTGCTGTAGCTTGCACAAGAAGTTGTTTTACATTTCCATGTATGCTGTAATGGTCTTAGAAGTCTGCAAGCTAAGTCTTCAATGAATTTCTCCTTTTTTTTCCTCTCTTTTTTTCCCCTCAGTATCCTTGAGGCATGTCAGCACATTGCCAGGAAGGCAGTAGTGGCAATTTGAACATGTGGCTGGCTGTTCTACTGAAGTGTCATGTGGTTAAACAAGCATTGTGGGCAAACTTCATGACTTGTGAATGTGCATCACGCATAAACCCTCAAAGGGTTTGTTGTGGCCTTGAAGCGTTCAGTCTTTGGACTAGCTACTGAAATTCACAATGTGTCCCTTATTAGCTCCGTTGTTTGAACTAGCACATTATCCCCTCCCTTTAACCGGCAATGGAAGCCACACTGACAGCCTTGCTGTTTTTACTGTTTCCTAGTATTTATGGGGTGTCGTGTGGGTCTCAGTTCTCCTCCCTGACCTCAGTGGGAATGTTGCCCTTGGAGCCAAAATAAGGACTTGTGTGTCAAAAGAGTAAGCAGGACATGCATCCATGCGTAATGACAAATGCAACCGGGTCCTAGATGCTCTTGTAGCTAGAAGTTTGGACCTAGGATGGTCAAGGAGACCTAACATGCCTGCAAGCAAGCCAGACCAAATAGAACAGCCTGAATTAATATGCCAGCCTTAATATGCACAAGCTGAGGAGCGGAAGACGAGTCAGTGTGGCAACCCAAGCGGAGGGAATAAACTGGCCAGACAGCAGAGATGTGGGCTATTAAGCGAGTATTTTGATGAAGTGTTATGGACACAACTGACGGCTTAGAGTGATGTCGCATTCCTCCTGATCAGCTGCAACTTAAGATAGTTACAGCTGCAGTAGGGTCAGCTGCAGGGCACACATACACCGAGAGCACTCCTAAAATATACAGTGTTTTCACACGTTCACATGGACATTGATTATAGGCAATTTTAAACAATTATATATTTTATACTAATGCTAATTTACTAGTGTCCCAGAGAAAAAGCCAAAGCTGTGCCTGGCATGTTCACAGAAGCGGTCAGGGCACAGATTTTCATAAGCCCTCCATCTGTTGATGCCAACACAAGGACGGGAAGGAGTGTGAGTTTCATACCTTCTTTCTACAGAGGGGTCTATGCCACCCCCCACTGTTTTCAGTAGATACCTACAGTAAAACTTAACTTTTTTTTTAATCTGTGAGTTTATCAGATCTCTTGGCATGATGACTGCTGTGCCTTTATTTGAATGCCATAGCACAAGCATTAGGTTCAGTGGCAAGAGACACTGTCATTTGTAGTGTCCCAGACTGTTAATCTTTAAATATTGTCACATCAGCCAGCTCTTTTCTACACATGTCATCATGACTGGCAGTGCCAATCTACTATTTATGTGGATTATGTTCAAACCATCTGTTTTAAAATAATAGTAATGATCTCTTGAATAGAAATATGTATGTTGACATAAAAGTACAGGGCAGTGCTAGAAAAGCATTGCAAAATAGATGAACATTAATTTACAAATGTTCAGTGATGGAATAGATGTATATCTATTAAGTAGTCCCAGGAGGAAGAAGAAAACAGGCCATTTATGCCCCCCTATTATTTTGTTGGACATAACTTGGATCAGAGTTGGTTCCAGTGTTTGCAGACAAGCCTAGATTTATTTTTCAGTTCAGACCTAGTAGGAGTTATTTGAAGTAGAGCAGTTGTGATCCTCATACCCCCCACAACCTTGCAAAAAGTACAGATCACTATCCAAACTTTGTGGTTTGGTCTCACATTTCTTATGCAAGTTTTCAAAACTAGCCATGAAATGAGGTAGTGCTTTTGTACAAACTCGGTGGAAACTGGGATGTAGAAAATCTTGAGAGAATATCAGTTGACAGGAGATTTCAGTATGTCCTAAATTCAGTGGGAACAGAAAATCTGTGACAATAGCTTTTCTTTCAAAGATTGATCTAATCCTCCAGCTTTAAATCTAGTCTTCTAGACTTCTGGCTCAGACCCATCACAAAATATTTTATCGCTTCCCTTCCTTGTGCCAGGCAAAATCAAGCACTGTTGTCTAATTTGCATTTCCAAAGAACCTATAACTGCAGACTCTACAGTGAGTGTTGAAGTGCAGAGACATATAAAAACAATTTAAAAAAAAATTTTTTTTTTAACAAATCTCAGAGAATATAATGATCTAGTTTAGGTCAGTTCTTACTTTATGTGAACATACTCGTTTCTTAAGCCAACATGGTTCTTGGCTGTACTTTTCTATTGCTAAAACTAGCTGTTTAAGTTTGGGAACACCTTTGCCAAGTTAATGTCCGATATGATCATAACAAGCCAAGGGGGTATGTTCTCCTTTCAGATACCTTCCGTTAACATCAGAGCACTTCCCTCCTTCAAGTCAAGGAAAGCTTTACTTGAAGAGGGGCTAAATAATGACCACAGGCTTTGTCCATGGTAACTTATAGTCATTTAGGCTGTTTGAGACAGAGGATGCACTTAGGCACATCATGCTGCGTAGACCACCTTCCTTTGCTCTTGTGGCCACTTAAATTACCTGGGAAGGTGTCCTGCAAGAGCAGGTTTCCAATAGCCTGGTATCATTCACCTACCTTTTCTTCCTCTTGTAATGGCACTGGAGTAAGTGGTGGGCAATAAGAGTGAGACAGGACCAGCAGATACCATGGGTATCTAGTATGCAGAGGTGAGGTGTTGCTCCTCTCTGTGCTCTGATCTCTGCATTGAAATCATCTGTTACAAAGAGAAACCTCTCTCTTGAGGTTTCAGAGGTCAAAAGAGAGGCTTCTTTGTTGATAGACAGTTTCTTGTCAAGCCTGCTCCACTTATATGTTCTTCCCTGCCAGGGTCTTCCACTGTGAAAATGTTGGTGAAGATCATGCAAGTTTTGTAGCTAAGATCCATGTAAAGTTCACAAGGACATTTGCACAATTGTTTAGGGCTTTCTATATTTGGAGATGTGGTAAAATCTTATATGAGTAGCTCTTGTTTTCAAGCTTTCCTTCAAACTCATAAAGATTTAAATTGAGGAAAATGACACATGAGACAGTAATACGACAAAATCTGATGAAATTACAGTGTCTTTGACCCCTAACCTTAAACAGAAACTCCACCAGTAGATGTCTTGGTTTATGTGTTTAGATCTTTTGCATCACCTGTTCTTGGAGAAAATCCTACAGCTCTCTCAACATTCAGAAATCTCTGTGCTAAATGTCCAGTCAACCCAAAGTATTTTTTAATCTTTACAGCAAGAACAAAAAATATCCTAGTGAATTATCTGTATGCACATCTGTTTTACCTACTGCTTTGAAAATAAGGGATTTAGTTTGCTCTCTGGGACTCTGTTGTATTATTTTACCCATCCAAAGCTCTTTGTTGGATCCTCTCCCTCTCCAGTCTTGCTCCAATTCCATCTGAGTTACTGCTAGTATATGAACACAATGTTGAATTTAGCACAGGCAGTGGTAACATTTTGAAGTAAGTAATATTTGCCTTATGAGAAGTGTAGCTAGATGGTACTATAGAAGGCTTTTGCCTCCATCATATGCTAGTGCCTGAGTCTTTACGAATACAGCCACAAGTAAAAGAACATATAATCTAAGTTAGTTATTACCTCTTTCATTTTCATATTTTAGTGTATGTGGGAACTGTTCTTACAGGCAGAATAATTGATAGTAATGTTGCTATTATAAATTATTATTCTGCAATCATTGCCTTTTAAGTATGGGCTGAGATTTATGCTTTCCATATAAGCATGAGTTTCTTTAAATGGGAAACAGTCAGTGAAAGTCAATCAGGTTTTGAAGGTATAAATTTAATCACTCATCACACAGTAATTGATAATCTTACACATAAATATGTCATATTACCTATTCAAAGACGCAACCTACATGTGCCAAAAGAAATAGAATTCACATTTAAAGTTTAAAAAAATTAATCAAGATTTAAAATATGTTCCTTAATGATCCTACAGTACAATAAAATCCTTGGCCGTAACCTGACACCAGGTATTGAGATTGCTCAATAATGGAGCCTAACAGTTTTTGTTGCATGATACTGAAATAAATTGCAGGACTTGTTGGATGCTTCCTCCCTTCTACAAGATGAAGATGTTGCCACTTGTCCAGAACTCTGTCTTCTATTTCAGTCTCTTCATGAAATGGCATTGTGTCACCACCTTCCTCATTTTCCTTCATAAAACCAAGCTTAATTCCTGAGAAAATAAAATCCAAGTGACATCTCAGTTCATTCCCTTTGCCATCTTATGTTGCCCTAATTGTTTATCCAGTTCTACTTCATGAGCAGAGACAATTTACTGTCCTTAATTAACTATATGTATCTATTAAGTACTTAAACTTGATCTGAGGAGCTCAGCAACTAGAGAGCTTGAGGACATGGTGCACAGCTTCAGAGTAGCAGAACTAGAAGTGGTTCACCCACATGGCTCAGTGCAGAACATTTTGGAAAGCAAAATTACCAGCAGCAGTGTTAATTAGCTTTATACTACATCACTACAATGCATCAGCATTACTTCTAGTACTCAATTTGGCTCAGGGTCTTGTAAAGATTTCTATTACACAGCCTAAGCAACATTACTACTTCTCAACTCCAGCCATAGGTCCATCTTCATACTAGCACATCTTCTTTCTTTAGGAGCTTGAATTAGTTATTGCCAAGACCCAAACATTGATGCCGTGTTCTACTCCTTATTTCTATGTGCTGAGTAAACTGATTTCTGAGGGTGTCACTACCTGTCAATTCTTTAAAGAGTTATACTAGTTTTTTTCACAGAGAGGATGGCAGATCTCTGTCAAAAAGGGCTGACAACCAAATTAGAAAAAGCAGCTGGGGTTAAATGCTCATATCCCAGCATTTCCAAACTTTGTACTGAACAGGGAACAAAAGCTGTAAGTCATGCAGACACTCCTGAGTTTTGTGGAGGTATTTCTACAGCGTTCTACCGCGGCCTGTCAGATTGGATATTTTTGGACTTGGTCTTGGAAAAATGAACTTAAAAAAATATTATAGTAACCCAGGACAGAAGCCTAAAGCTAAAATAACTGGGAACACTACAGCAATGAGGCCTTTTAACGGTGTGTTTTACATTGCTTTATATGGATAATCTTTGGCTGGTAGAGTACAAGGGAAAAAATTGACACTGAGAGGCATGTACAGAACCAAAGCACAGAATCTTTGCAGAGCAGCTCAGAAAAAAAAAGCTACAAGTGGCTTGACAAGTGATCGGGCAGTAATGCCATGGCAAAATTATGAGAGATGATGCCTGGAAGACCAGAGGGAAATCAGCAAGTGGGGAGAAGCTATACCCTTCCAAAGCAGCAGCAAACACAGAGACAACGGTACTGGGAAAAATCGTAGTATGTTTGAGAGACTGTGGCTGTTTCTGCTGCATGGAAAATAGTAGCTGTCTGGGAAAGAGATCTGTGAGCAGAGAGTAAAGGGCAGGAGAGTTGTAGCCAGCAAAGATAAACTGACACTTACGGTATTATGAGAACTACTGAACCAAGCAGGCTGCGGCAGACCTGGAAACAGCTCTGTGCTGATTAGGCTGCATGCAGGATACAGGAAGAATTGTATATATATATATTTTTAAATGTAAAACAAACTGTATGCATTATCTACTGAGTTCTTGCTCTTAGCTACTTCTGTGTAAGACAGGTGGGGTGTGCCATGGTTCTAGGTGCTCATTTTTCCTCACTTAAATGCTGATCTGGTGGACCCTCACAGTTCTGGCTTGGATCTGTAAGGGAACAGGCAAGAACCTCTGCTTCAGGTTGTGTGGTGTGTGTGTGTGTGCACCAGCACCCCTGGGACAGGTGACAGAGGAATTCATGAATGTCTTAGGAAAATGCACATGCAGTGTTGTAAACCTACTGTGTCTCCGTTTAGGGCTCAGGGCAACCCCCATAGAGCAGAATTTGTTTCACCCCTCTTCCCCCTCCCCTCTTCCCTCCCAGGGGAGGAAGAAAGGCCTCACACAAAGTTGGAAAATTAAGATCACAACTTTTAACAGGGAGTAACAAACGGGGTATCAGAGGAAGGGAAATATACAGAGGTAACAAGGGAAGGTATATATACAAATATATACAACACCGATCCTCGGATGCCACTGGATTTCTCCCGAGCCATGTGGAGTTGTAGCAGCCACAGAGCCGTCTGGAGCCAGCAGCAATCCCAGCGAGGAAGGGGCGAGCAGAACTTCCTGTGTCCTTTTATAGAGTGTGGCAGGAAGGGGAGTGGAATAGCCGCTCCACCTGTCCCTCCCCTTCCCCAAACCTTAAACCACAACATACTGCTTTCATTATTCTGTGCTGTTCTTTCTTACTGCTTTTATTAAAACCAAACACACTCCTTACTAGCAGAAGACTGAGGGCAATGTATGCTACAGCTTTTTTTGAGCTGTTTTTTTGGTATGTTATGCAGCAATTAAAGAGCTGCAAGTCAGAGCTAGAAACTGACCCATTTAAAAACTTCAAGGCCAATTTAAAAGTCATGAGCGTTTACAGCATTGGTTATCTGGAGATTTTTGTGTATTTGTCTTTTTTGTGTGTACCTTTCAACATACTTGTAGACCACATCTGTCCTTTTTAGGGCTAAAAATCTATCATACAAGAAACCAAAAGTATAGGTCCTCATATCATCCTCTGATGCCAGGCCTCAGAGCTTGAAGCTTTAGAACATCAAAAGCATTGTCAGCACGCTTTATGAATTTCCTGGGGATGTTCATGCCTGCCTCTACCATCCTTCCTCAGGGCTCGGAGCTGAGAGAGACTGGCAGTGGCTGGTTGAGCTTTGCTGTGTAGACTGGTGCAGTTGTAGCCATGTCTTGCCAGCAATGCTGATGGGGAGGACAGAGGCGGCAGGCAGTCCTTTGTCATCCCTTCCAGGTCTTGTATCTGCACTGCGTCTTCTCCCTGATACTGACAGCTGGGCAAATCACCACTTTTCCCATCCTCCTTGGGAAAATAACAATGCAACTTCCAAAATGAGCTTTTGGGCTTTCAAAATTTTGTTTTCCTGTGTTGCAGTACTAATGAGTAGACTCAAGTGACTCATGCTGCCTGTCTCCTTTATTGGTGGCCATACAGTTCTTACAGGGCATCTTTCTGAGCCTCCCAAAACTGGTGCAACCTCAAGTCCATTTTTGTCTCAAGCACCAGCAACAACTTGTCCCTTTCTCTGTCCCCTAGCCAGCACAGACACAGTTTCTGCTTTATTCTTGGTCCTGCCAGGTCAGTTTTTAACCATGGAGCTCCCTTGACTGGGGCAGCTCCGAGCTCTCCTTTTGACAGCCCCTGAGGGCAAGGTCATCCCCTGCACTGGACTGGCCCATGTCCCACCACCGCCCAGCCCCACAGCAGCTCCAGACGTGGGCAGAGGAGGACAGGGAGGGATTTCTGGGCACAGACACTCTGCACTCTCCAGGGAGCCGTGGGGGTGCATCACAGTTCATGGCTGGCCCGGTTCACACTGAGGAATGCGGGGGAAGGACGGGGAGCCAGAGGTGTGCCTCTGAGTCACCTCGTCTCCTGAGCTCCCTGGACCTGGCATGACTTAGTCACCATTGCTTGCCTGGAGCCATGTCCCAGCTACACGGCTGCTGGCAGCACCCGTGTCTGCTTTCCCCATGAAACCTCGTGTCCTTGCACCTCAGTGAGGGTAGCAGCACAACTCAGAGCCCCAGTGGAAAGCCCTCTGAATTCGATCACACTGGTGTAAGCCCGCCATGGCCAGGGGCTTTGCTGGGATGGCCATGGAGACCAAGCCCCACCTTGCCACCTGGGCCCTTCTCTGGTGCCGGCCAGCAGGGTGGTGGGAGCCCGACCTCAGCTGCCTGTATAAATCCCCTCTACGTCATGCTAAAAGCGTATCTTGTCAGGAAACTTGTAGCAAGCCGTGGGAGAATTTGGCACCGGGTATTGGAGTGGAAAATATTAACAGCCTGTTAGAAAGTCTGGCTTGTGCTGCTGCGGGGAAATCGGCAACTGGCAGGGGTACAATTAGTGTAAGAAACTCCTGAGCTCCTCTGCGAGAGGGCTGCGCTTGTGCTGTGCATCGGGATGGGAGTGATTGCAAAATAACATAAGATTTTGTGATCACCCAGAGACGCTGGCTAGAGCCAAGTTGCAAAAGAGCACAACAGTAACTATTTCTCCGCTTCAAAAAAGGCACATTAAAAAAAAGGAAACAAGAGGGAAAGAAAGTTTAGCTCTGTAAAGCTGGCACCTGTAGAAAACTGTTCGCAAACTGGCACTGAAATGATCAAGTTGAATATAAAACACTGTTCCTCTCCCACCCCTGCCCTGCTCAGCATGTGTGAAGGGCAAGTTTTCAGAGGTGTTTGGCTTTGGCCTAACTCTGTACCTACTGAAGTCATATGAAATCTTGGGATAATTTTTTTTAAGGGTAGGTTACACCAAAGCATCATGTTTTTAAAGAATCTCATTCAGAACCAGTTGGACCATAACCCTTCCATTTAGGGCAGCAGTATTCACTCAGTGTGACAGTGACTGTGGTACTGTTAAATGTCTGTCTGTCTGCATTTGCTTCAGGACTCTGATTGAGCAGTTTGGCTGGATGTGGCTGTGGCAGCAGAACACCTTCCCTCCCCAGTTATGTCCCCTATCTCTGGAGGAGGTTTCCTCCACAGTGGGGAGAAAGGGCCGTGTCTTTGCCCCTGCTCCATGCACAGAAGTAAAAGGAAGATTATGGCATTTTCTGTTAGCACACCTGGCTGTGAGCTGCTGTGAGTGAGAAGCATGTACCCTGCAGGCTTCTCGGTGGCTGGTGACCTTTGGTGGGGGGTATGTCTGACAGTGATGGCAACTGTTTCTGCTGCATCCAGTTCAAAAATAATTGTGATCGCTTTCTTCCTATGGTGCTATGCTGAGGAAGAACTTAGTGCTGTTGCTGTTCAGGTCTAACCACCATCATTAAGCTGCTTCTAGAAGCAGGAGCAACTTAGTAATCTGACCTAGAAACTCCAGATTTGGCTTATTCTTTTCTCCTTCCAAGGCCAAATGCTATCAATATATACAAAATCTAGAAGTCAAATCACAGAATCACAGAATCACAGAATGTCAGGGATTGGAAGGGACCTCAAAAGATCATCTAGTCCAATCCCCCTGCTGGAGCAGGAACACCTAGATGAGGTTACACAGGAAGGCGTCCAGGCAGGTTTTGAATATCTCCAGAGAAGGANCCGCTCTCCTCCTCCTCGCTGGAATTTGCTGATGGCTCCAGACGGCTCTGTGGCTGCTACAACTCCACATGGCTCGGGAGAAATCCAGTGGCATCCGAGGATCGGTGTTGTATATATTTGTATATATACCTTCCCTTGTTACTTCTGTATATTTCCCTTCCTCTGATACCCCTTTTGTTACTCCCTGTTAAAAGTTGTGATCTTAATTTTCCAACTTTGTGTGAGGCCTTTCTTCCTCCCCTGGGAGGGAAGAGGGGAGGGGGAAGAGGGGTGAAACAAATTCTGCTCTATGGGGGTTGCCCTGAGCCCTAAACGGAGACAGCTCTCTAATAGGTCATTCCCCAATTTATACTGGAACCTGGGGTTGTTCCTGCCCAGATGCAGGACTCTGCACTTTCCCTTGCTATATTTCATTAAATTTTTCCCCGCCCAACTCTCCAGCCTGCCCAGGTCTCGCTGGATGGCAGCACAGCCCTCTGGTGTGTCAGCCACTCCTCCCAGCTTGGTGTCGTCAGCAAATTTGCTGATAGTACACTCAATTCCCTCATCTAAGTCATATATAAATACTTGAGTTATTTAGCTCTTTTCATTCTGTTACATACATCTATTGCAGTTACTAAAATTTTCATTCCTTGTGGATGACTTTGTAAATATAAAAGTGTTAATTTATGGATGACTCAAGAGAAGAAGAGTTTTTAAAGTCTTCATGTGATCCAGTGGTTTATGAGCACTTCAGAAATGCCTTCAAAGCACATACTACACATGAATGCAAATCTGTAGTCTCTTTCTGCTGATGTGAAATCATCTTTTTCACATATTGCTATAAAAGTTTCCCTCACAAAAGAATCCCAGTTAAGAACTTTATTAAAATAACCTGCCAGTTCTATGTAGAACATCAATATACAATGACACTATAATGTTGCATTAGACACATAAAATATACTTGAAAATCAGAAAATGTTAGTGCTAAAGTTCAAGGTAAGAGCTAACAACCCAAAACTGTTAACAAGAAAGTTGGGACATTGATTAAAAAAAATTGTCTCGAGATAGTCACTTGATGTGTTAACATGGACTTTAACCGTATTTGCAATTCTAACCTAATTAAGATTTTGTTAGGTAATGCTAACAGGCATTGAGCCAGTAATTTCATTTGTCTAAGCAGAACACTGCAGTTATCCAATGTAAGTTACGTCTTGTAATTTCAAATAAAGAGTCTGAGAGAAAAAAGCCAAGCCTGGAGTGCTGCTGTACCCCAGTGATCACTGGATGCTAAGCCAGCTACTTACGGATGTCTTGCGTTTCCATGGAATCTGGAGCATATATCTATTGAAGTCCAGGGATTAGGTGGGGCATCAAGATGTACAGATACTTTTGTCCTCTCTCTTATTTTGCATGTGAAGTATCTCCCATTTGAGGGTTGAACCTACAGAGAAGGGGCATGGCCTGGATGATACCCACCCCAGAGCCTCTGCAGCTTGTGGTCAATTCCTCTGGAAAATAAAGCTGTAGATAGATACTCATTTTTCAAACATATATATGACGAATACGTTACAGGCTTCCCAGCTGCTTGGGAGGCTGTTCACCAGCTGTGAGATCTCACTTTCACAGTCTTGCCTGGAGAAGCTAACCTGGGAACGCAGCCTGGTCAGTCCTTGTTCTGCTGACTGGGTATCAGTAAGGTCAGCTCAAACTGTCTTCATCAGCAGATTAATCTGTCTAAGTCTGTGCTGAAACAAATGAGAGCTGCTCATAGGTTCTCTACCACCAGATCTGCTGTGGAGTTGGTCACCACTGGAAGAATAATGGCAGAAAGCAGCTAGTCATTGACATTGATAAACTGGGTGTATACCCACAGCCCAAGAAATCTCTGTATGGCAGCCAATATATAGTAATGACTCCCAGGTCTCTGAGTATACACAGGTTAATGTGGATTATGCCATCTGCCTCCTCTGCCCGCCCCTTTGCAACTCTCCTGCCTCATATATCAGGAGAGTTGTTGAGATCAGGAACAGATCCAGAGCTTCTTCCCTACTCACCTACTACTGACAAATGTATAGATTAAGTAACATGTTCTTAAAAATACATGTTCTTCATCAGCCATACTTCTTCACATGCAGAGATTACAGATCATGGAAGCAAAAGAGCAGTCTCCATTAATATTACTGATGAAGAAAATGTATAGATAAATATCAGATCACATTTTATTAATTCTGAATAATCAAAGGGCCTGTCTGAATATACTATTAAATGCTCATGCTTTTTTATCACACATTTTTGCACATTCAAGAAGACTTTAATTAATTGGTTTAGTCCAGTCCACAAGACTGTCATGATCCAGGAATAACCCATGCATATGTCTGGCTGAATAGATGTAAATGGTCTGCTTGAATTTAAAGGGAATATTTAATTTCTATGCCCTATCCTTTCCAAAGTGGTGCTTGTATTTGTTTTCATTCTAGCAATTATGGGTTAACAGATCAACTACTAGTTTGGAGATACAATCCTTGGAATAATGATAGAGTTTAGTTATGAAGGAATACAATGGGAGAAAGACTGTTTCTTTCAACAAAATTCAGTGAACACCTGAAAATCAATACCAATTTAGGCTTGAGGGGAGCAGGGTGGTAGAAAATAATCTTTGTAAAGAGTGACCATGGGTTAATAGAATTTAAATTAAATGACAGAATAAGCAAAGGTTCAAAGGTTCAGGTCAAAAAGACAAACTCTAGTAAATTTAGGTTTTGAAATGATTTGGGCTAAGAAACAATGGATTTAAATACAGAATAAATTTAGAATTTAATCCACATTTCAAAATCTGTTAAGAATTTATATCTCAGCAGAAGGGAAAGCATTACCTTACCAAAATATTTGCCCAGACAACCTGTGTGGGAGAAATAAGCACAGTGCCTGAGACTAATGAAAGAGAGGAGTGAACAGCAACAAAACCTATGTCTTAAAGGTCAGGAGTTGATAAAGCAGGAATTACCAGTAGTAAAGCAGTGATATGGTTTGCAAAGAATATTAAAACAAATAGGTTGGGTTTTTTAATTTACCTAGGCTTATAAATAGAAAGAGACTAAGGAAAGACAAAGCAGATACTGTACAATAGGATAGGATAGAGATGAAGCAAAGTGTAAGACCCCAAAAGAAGGATAAAAAAAAAATTGGTTTTGCCATTAGCATAATATTTAACAGGGAAAGCAAAGGTAGGTTGGCTAATAGGAACAAAGATATGGAAATGAAAGTGGAGTTTATCACATAGAATGCTTAACCTATTCAAGTCTTGGGTTACCACATAACTTCCACTCCAGTACTCAGAAGAAATAGCATCTGATTTCTCATGAAATGAGAAATGACAGAAACAGCTGCCAAGTCAGGCCAGTACTGCATGAAAGGAGAGTAACTCTTTATGTATATACACATATCTATCTACATACCTATTTGCAATATACGTATATATTTAAGAGTAGGAAAAATAGTACCTGGACAATTATAAGCCTAGTTGTCTGGCATCAGTTGTCAGTCAGGTTTTTAAAACAAAGTTTGTAGAATACAGTAGAGATGCAGGATAAATAGAAAATGAGATAGTATACAACTTGAATTTACAGAAGATAGATTATACCAGGCTAAACTAATAGCTTGCTTTCATAATGTAACTGGTCTTCCAAACAAAGGAAAAGTGGTATAGTCAATCTATCTGGACTGCTATGTACTACAGCAGTAAGTGGTTAATGCTTCATTAATTTTTTTTTTTCAGCTGGAGAAAGAATAGTAGATTAGTACAACCAAGTAAGAGATTTCCTACAGCATAGACATGAATGGTAGAAGTTGGGAGGAATTATTAATGGAGTTCCTCTACAAGTGTTTGGTTGATTTGGTTAAATAATTTTGAAATAAAACATTGCAATGAAACTTGTTGAAACAAAAAGAACGTCAGGAATATCTTACAGACAGAGCTAGATCTTGAGGTCATATACAGCAGGGATGAAATAAAGCTGAACACAAGAAAATGCATGATCATACAGAGTGTCCTAGCTGTCACCTGGAAATGACTGTTAACAACAAGCCACCTATATGAGAAATTAATGGAAAAGGCAAAAGTGGCCTTAATACATAGTAAGAGAGAGATGTGTCATAGGAACAGCAAAGGATTTATGCTGCTGCAGAGGTCCTGGAGAATCTGCCTGGAGTCCCTTATTCTCTCCTGGTAAAATTCTGGTATCATCTATTCTGGAAAGACACTCAAACTGGAAGAGGTGTTCAGGCAAATGGAGACTGTCTTAAAAGATTAGCAGACACTTGCCTGTTTTGCTTAGAAAAATGAAGGTCAAGAAGAAAGATTTTTCTTATCAAGCCATCACATCAGGAAGCCTAATGATGGGGGAGGAGGAAGGAACTGCTTAAACCAGCACACAAAGTTAGCACACGGGCAGGTGATATGAGCTGACCATGACTAAGTGCTGCAAAGAAACACAAGGAGGACAAAGAAACGTAACTACAAGAAGACCTGTAAGTACTAATAAGCAGAAGCACAAGGAATTGCTGTGCTATTACACAGTTGAGTTTGGTGGGACTGGCTGGACAAGTGCAGTGTAGGGAAGCATCCAGCAGTTTTTCAAAGCATGCCCTACAGTCCCAACATCTTTTGAAGAAAAGGTTTGATATCTTTCCTGTCTAATAGCCTTTGCTTTGAGGAAGCTCTTTTTTCTCCTTTGGCCAAAGTAATTTGGCCGTTTCTGGTTACGTGAAAGAAATAAGTAATAATGTAAAATTCTCTACCTTATTAGGAAAAAAAAAAGTACTCCTAGATGTGATTCAGTAGATAAGACCTGGATGGAGAAATTCCTCTATTTTTGGTGTTTGTTTTCATTTAAGATGTAAATATTTTAGGTAGGTGGTTTTGATTTATTTACATTTTTTAATTAAAAGAAAATTACAGATAAAAGATGCTATAGCAATCATCTTCCTACAAAAGCAAAATATTGCAATGTAATTAAAAGGACTCCTCAAATTATAATTAGATTTGAAATTTAATTATGACTAGAATACTTCATCCCTATGCACAACTGACATCTTATTGATACATAACCTTTATTGTAATTTTATTAAATTTCTGCTGAGATCTTAATCTATAGACTAAATAAGATCGTCAGATTTCTGTGAAGGCTTAGATTTAGGTGAAGCAATCAAGCAAAACAATATTTTCTTCTATATATTATAGTGTAGTTCTTTCTTTGTGTACTTCTGTTGGATCAAATGCTTATTCTTTACTTGGGCTCAGCTCCTCCAAAGAGAATCGGCCTTTAGTGTTCGACAACAGCAATACATTGCCTTCAGCTATAAACTAAATAAAAGGAACAAATGCCAGCTGAGATAAAACTGGTTTAGTTCCTTTTCCACCTAATTCGTCACCATTTGGTTTGCTGCCTTCTGTAGCTAAATCTCAGTGTCGCAATGTATCTGCATCTTCTCCACACATTTTTCTTGCTCAAATTCTTTAAAATCCATGATACTTTCTGAAATAGTGTCCATATATGAGACTTTGTGTTCATTGTCAAATGTGTCTTTTGCTGGGACAAGCAATGCAAGCTGTTGAGTAGATCACTCTCAGGTGTTTTTTGGTTTATAATTTGCCCAGAATTTTATCCATATTAAAGATTATTTTTCTGTTATCAACTAAAAGCAGAAATATGGGCCCTGGTAATCAATCAGATGTCCGGTTTGAGCAACTGAAAACATCATACAAGAATGTCTCTTCTCATAAGTAAAACAGTCAGACTGAGGATCTCTGGACCTCTGTAGCTCCAGAAGGAAAAAAAGCTGTTCAGTGAAAGAGATTATGGTCCTAGTGCAGTCTCTAGTTCTTTGCTAACTACTTGCAATTTGTTTCAACATCCTTTGTGATCAGCTTTTGAGTTGACAGTTTACTTTTACAGAAGAGTATGTTCATTTGAACAGAAAGTATTGGAAGTGCCTATTAAATAACATTCAGCTACAAATTTTGGAGTAAATACTGGTGCATATTCATCAGTCAACCACCAAAATCAAAACACGTCTGCAAAACACGAAGTAAAATAAGGCTGATTGATCAGATGAAACTTGTAAGCCTTTCTTCCTTAGTTAAATTTAGTATAGATTAACAGTATCTGGAGACCACAGCTGACCATCTGGTCAAGTTGTGAGTTGTATCATGTTCATTGAGTGGTATCTTGGAGCTTGGCCTTGTGTAGACAGATATACTTGTTCTGGATCTGGAAGGGTAGCCATGGTCTTGGAGACATAGAAGCATGGACCTCAGTTTGAATAAGTACATGAATGGGAGCTGTCTTCAGGGTGTAGTAAACCTCACTCATCTGCTTGTGCAAAAGTTTGTGCCACTACCTCTATACTAGTCGCTATCTAGATTAAGTTTAGTAAGAAAGGACTTCAACATGTAGTGTAGTAACTATTCAATTGCATTATCTCTCAATTTAAAGTAAAAGTTACCCGCTAACTTTCTACTGTTATTCATAGACGTTAGTATTTCTTCCGACTTCAGCAAACACTGACAACTCAATCAGCATAGGACTCATGTGACATTAAATATAATAGAAAATTGTTAATATGATTAGTAAGTTGATACTCTAATAATGCAGAAATAATTTGTCAACTAACATGATTTTACATATAACACCTATGTTAACTTCTCATAAATTGTTTTTTTTTTCTATATATCTTTCATATTCAGACATGGGAAGGTAACTCAGCTGTTTTGATTAACGCCATGAGGAATTTCTCTTATTTCTTTTATTTCTATTATTTCACGTTTCCCACTTGGGCTGAACAGTTAGCAATAAATGTTGATTTTATTTTTTTTTTTTGTCAATCATATGGATGCAAGAGTGAAATATAGCTGTTCTCAGAAGTAGATCTGAAAGCATATTAAGTAAATGGGTTATATTTCTGTAATTCATTTACAAACTGGGGAACATAAGACAAAGATCTGACAGATCCATGTAGAGTAGGAAGAAGTTCTATTGACTTCTAGACAAAGCTCAAGTGCTCAGAACCAGCACTCTTTTGGGATATTACTACAATCTTCTGCTTTGGAACTATGGTAACAACTGCATGGGTAGTGGTAATAGCTCTATTCCAGTATATCTGGGGCAATTACCACTTGGAAAAAAAAAAACCCACTGTCATATGTAGTTGTACAAAGAAGCTTGTTAAGAAAGTTATTAAGCCTGAGTAGAAAGAAATCACAGGGCAGTTGGCTAAAAAGCCAGTAGGTCTTGGAGTGAATCCTCTATGGGCCACTGCAGAACGATTCCCAGGAATACACTCTCCATTACTGTACTTTGTCTAGGACCACTCAATGACTGTACTCTTTGAAAAACTCTTCAGATGTCAAACAAATTTGCCTCACTGTCATAAAAAGTCACTGACATAAAAGAAAAAGTGTCCTTCCTGTTCCTTCATCCTTTTTGCCTTGTGGTGGGCATCAGTATAAGACCCTGGATGTGACCTGAGGTTCCCATACCTTCAGCTCTGCCCATTTGCTTCATGTTCAAGACCATCATCTATCTTGAATATGAGGGGTGACAGAATGAGCAGTTAGGGTGTGATTTTAGAGAGAGTCTCATTTAAAGCCTGGCAACTTGCTCCTCTGAGGGAATTGTGAAAACATTGGGCCTGAGCTTCTTTCATGTTACATTTTAGAAGGATTATGAGATTTAAAAAATATGAAACCTGTTCAAGTTTCCTGATAGAAAGGTGCCAAAATTTACAGTTGTTATAAACTGACACAAATTAATTAATTTCTGTGTTGTCTCTATTATATCAAAGTAGGTTATCGGGCTTTTAAGTGGCTTGAAAATAAATTCCAGTAGTTTCAAATTGTCAACATGTGACTCAAGTTTAGATGCTGATGTAAAAGGCCTTGTACAACTTTTACAGTAAAGACTTTAAGGTTACAAGATGATTACAGAACAGTATTCATGGGTGTACATGCTAATCTCTTCACACTTAGATTAGTTTGTTTGGCCATCTCAAATTCTCATTAATCTCTTTCTCTCAAGTAATCCAGAAAGCAGAAGCAATGCTAATGTGTTTTTGGTGACCAACCATTAAAAATATTTAATAGCAAAAAATAAAAAGTAATATGCTCACCAAAAAGCCTCCAGAACAGAAATTCAGACTGAAATACCTTTTTTCACAACCTATTCATCAGACAGGATCAAATAACAAATGCATTCATGAAAAATCAGTCAGTGGCAATTTTCAAATAGAAGAAAGGGTGACATTTACCAAACATATTATTTGCAACAAAGAATTCTCCCTGCTCCACACAAGGAACATGTTGCTTTATCCACTTGATCGGACTCAAGGGGCAGATCTAAACTGTCAATAGGAAATAGTCCTTTCACATGCTACCCCATGAGGTGTACCTAGGTATCAAATGGGACATACTAATGGGCCAAAGCTGTGGCAAGGAGTTAACAGCACAGCATGTTGCCTGCTGATGTTTTGAACATGTCTTTGTTTTTTATTTCCTAGTGGAGGTGTAGCCTTAGAGACCTTGGGGCAGTTAATTTCTGATTAACAAGCTGTTCCTAACCACAAGCAGTTAATACAGAAAGAGGAATTTACTCCTTTTCAATCCAGCCAATGTCACTCTGTTGATCTTGCATTCCTTCTTTCCTATATGAAAAGCATTTTTTTTTAATAAGGAGAAAGAGCTGATAGTCTAATCTCCTATTTTTTGCCTTCTACATTCCTGTTGTATCTGATAACACCTGTATACTTAGCCTTACCTTGCCTTACAAATTCCTCATGAAAATGTCCTTTCAGTCATCTGTACTGCAGTAGAGAAACTGAGTCCACGATAAAGTAACCTCATTTCTCTCAGCCCACCTTCTAGTCAGCTATTGAGAACACTACCTTGTGTTTCTTTAAATACCTTCTGTAAGCTCTTCTTAAACCTGTTGCTGGATCTTTATGATTATTTCTTCTTTCCTATTTGAGATAACCAACCATTTGAAATAATAGTGCAGCAATCCTGTTATACTGCCCTAATTATAACCTATTTGTGTTTTCTCCCAATTGCTCAAAAATTAATGAGCATTCCTTTCCAAGATAATGTATTGACCCTATTTTAGTCATGTTTTTGGCCTGTTGCATTGCTCTTTTCAAGGTAACCTTGATATTGTTATAGACATACATTATAATTTTTTATGCTGGAACTATCTATATTGATTTGACTGTGACCTTTGATCCAATAAATCACAACATATTGCTATCTAAGTTTCCCTCAATTTGGCTGAGTTTAACTACAGTAGAATGGTTCTCTGGCTACATTAGAGAGCAAACACCAGTCATTTTGTTTAATGGTGTTGAATCTGAGGTGAAAATGTTACATGCGAAGTTACCTCAGGACCTAATTAGAGGGCTTTTACTTTTGCAGTTTTTATTAATGACCTGTCGACACTGTATAGTTCATGAAATATTCTGTACATCTACATGTTGATGATGTGACCTTGTACACAGTAAGAGCACAGATAAGGTATCAGACCTTGACTGTTCTAACTCAGAATTTATGGAGTGATTTTCACAATTCAGAGATACGGTTTTCTGCAGAAATAAATTGGCTTAGAATCTTAGAAAAACATAAAACATGTAATTAGAGGGGTTCTCTCTTATACTACAAACAGACCTAGGTGAACTAGTGTGGAAAATAATAAAATTTCCCTTACCTCAGAAAATAAATCAACCACTGAAAAAGCCAAAGCTACCTTTTTCCCCTCTGCAAAGGAAATATTGATAAACCTGGAAGGATCTAGATCTTAATGTTTCTAAAGAATAAGATCCTTGAGGTCTATGAAAATTTCATAGCCTACTACCATGGATGGTAGTTGCTACACAATAAATACCTAAATGCAAAAGTTATTAAAACTCAGGAGATGCGTGGCCCAGGCTTATTTGTTTCTCAGGCTTCAAAATGTTTGAAACTAGTTAATCTAATTTTGTGTCTAGTTGCTGCCTGGGACAGGAATTGTAGTATGAGAACTGCGAAAGAAAAGAAACCAGTGCCATGTTATACACAAATCTGTAAAAACAACCCATGTCTTGCTGATTGTAGGTCAGACTGTGTAATATGAGAGTCTCTGATGGTTTCTGTACTGAGTCTTTATCCTTATGAGACCCCCTTTCTTCTTTCATTATTTGAACAGAGCACAAATGAGATGACCAGATCATATCCATGCTCACCAGTTCAGTTGGAAAGTGCTCCACAGACTGGCTGAGATGTAGGCTTTCAGCATGGGCCTAAGTACCAGCAAGGAGCAGCATGATAAAGGTAACATTGGTTCAAATTCAGCTCCAAAATATAATACTGTCACCATAATAGTCCAGATAGCATCAATTGGGCAGGATTGGTCTATGCCTTAGATCAGAATTTGTTCTATGTATCTATGGAGATGTGCAGTGAAAATGGAACTTACCTATTTCAACATCAGTGGATATTTTGCTCTTGACTTTAAGGTGTCAATCCACTTGCTTAAACATAGCCATTTACTGCCATTTTAGATAATCTAGGTTATCCTGTTAGACCACCACCTGTCATTGCAGATGTAGATGAGTCTCCTGTGTCTTGCAATATTTGCTTCATTATTGTTTTTAGATAGTAATGCTGGAAAAAGATCCTCAATAATAAACCCCATAGTCTTTCATTCTTGGCCTAAACTATGCATACTTTGCAAAGAACTATCAACCAGTTACATAGGTATGTAAGGATCACATACTCCCTGTGTTTGAGAATGATGCTTGGAGCTTCTAAGCTTGTTTTGTGAAAATCAGTGGAAGCTGGATCATTCTTTAAATCTGCTGATTATCTTGTTCATGAGAAAATCACTCAATCATGCCAGACTCATTCTCCTACTCTTTCTTTTTCCCTATCTTCCTTTCCCCTGTTCCTCTAGTTTTTCAGATGGTTAAATGCTTGTGTTGCAGAGAGAATTAATTATTTTCTCTCTGAGAGCGTTTGAAATTGAACATGGGCCTATGTTTTTCCTTGGACATTTAAAACCTCTGGTTGCATTTTCTGGCTAACAATTTAGGAGAGTATGTGTTTTAATAAGACTTTTCAGTTGGACTTGTATTCCAAAGACACTTTAGCAACTTTGAGAATTGTATTTGATAGCTGATTGTACAAGCCTATATTTCTGATGGGGTGAATTATTTATTTTAAAACCAACATGCCAGTTCATATCTTCTCCAGCTCATCAAGAGAGGAATCATTAACTTTCTCATCTCTCCCTGCCCACTTGGATTGTGTATAAAGATATACTGCTTTATACTACTGGAGTCCAGGATTCCTGCTTGCAGGCAGTTTTGAGGCTTAAACAGGCAGAGAAGAGAGAGATACAACAGGTGGAATCATAAAATGTTTCAGGCTGGAAGGGACCTCCAGAGGTCACCTGGTCCAACCTCCCTACACAAGTAGGGACATCTCTGCCTAGGTCAGGTTGCTCAGAGCCTCATCAAGCCTGACCTTGAATGACTCCAGGGATGGGGAAAGTGCTGGAAGGTAGCACTTGTGGAATGGAGAACAGAAACCTAACAATGATCTCTTTTTCATTGATGAAAAAGTTAATCCTCTGATATTTTCAAATCATTCAGCAGCTCTTGTTGAGGCATGTCCTCAACTTCTGCCTGTACCCTCTCCAGTATCACAAGTGAAAGAATGTTCTTCTATTTATTGCAATAATCTTGGCCACAAAATCTTGTGTGGCTTTCAGACTGCAACTCAGTCCCAAACATTGGCATCTCCAATACAAAGTTTTCAAAAGTTTTGTTTATTCCAGGAAAGTGTTACATTGTAACATTGACAGTACCAACTCTCCAGAGCTTTAGAGGGTGGAAACCACTTAGTTTCTCTTTTGCGGAGCTGTTGCTGCAAACAAGAAAATTGTAGAGGGAGGAAGAAGTGGAGGAAGTATATTGGGGATGTGGTTTAGCTACAAAGAAGAAGAGGGATGGGAAAAAACCTGCAGGAGAGGAATGAGCAAGATGTAAATGTGGAAGTCAAATACATGGTCAAAAAGACTGAGTAGAGAGAGAAACATTCAACTTCTGAACAAAGTGATAATGTGATATCAGCTCTTGAGAAGCACACTACAGCAAGGAGCTGTCATAAGAACAGAAGCAGATCAGTCCACTTCAGGAACATCTGGCTGTTCACATGACAACACTGTCTTTTTGTGGTGCCATTTCTTGTAGTTACTCACTCCATGATAGTAAATCCCAGAAACTCTGTTAAACTAAATGTTACATGAATGTATGAAAAACACAGGTTTTACTCCAAACACAGTTCAATGTGCAAAGCTTCAGATGCTCTTAAGTTGCAATGGTCTAGCAAGTTGCCATGATGACTTGCTGCATGCATACTCTTATCTGTCATAATGTGAACTTATGTTCTTAAACCCATTTCACCGAAGTTTAAGTTAGTGCATTTTAACTTGCATGTGCTGTGGCTTAAAAATATGCAAATTACTACTTTGGTTCAGCTAACATGTGGTACTTATTAAGCTGTGGCAATTTGATTATGCATCTGAGCCCAAGACAAGAGACAGCATATGGCTGCAGACATAACTGAGGGTATTTCAGGGAAACCAAGGGACAATATAGATCAACATGGTAGACAGTGGTCTCAGCAACCTATGAGTTTAACTATTGACAAGTTTTTCCAGATTTGATGGAGAAGGAAAATTTTAAGAAGTTTAAAGAAGAATACTGAAATTATATTTATTTATGACCATGAAAAGCTTTTCTTTTGAAAACTGTGAGGACAACCTACGGGACAAATCATGAAAGTGTTTGAAATTTTAACAGGCCAGACAAGATTAACCAACTCATTAATGAAGAAAAGCTGAGACAAAGTGTTAGTGAGATCAGTTATGAGGTTGTTTCAAAATGACAAGTAGTTTTATATTTGATGTCATATAAATATATGACATCAAATAATAGGGAAAGGATGCCAACAGAAGAAAATGAAAAGAGGAAGTGAAATGGTTAAAAGAAACAGGCTAGCAAATAATTTTTGCCAGGCATATTCTTAATGGACATGAAAATGATTGCTTTTGTCCAGGCCAGAGAAAAGAATGTTGCAGTAATCAAGATGTGCTGTGATTAGTGGATAGGAAGAGCTATATATTAGAGCTGTTATGCAGAAAGAATCTACTAGATAGAGATATGGCCTGAAGGGTTAGTTTTAGGAGAGATCCATCTCCACAATGAAACATTCTAATAAAAGTTTAAGTTTAAAGGTAAAGTATAGGTTCCTATTTATGTTTGCTGTCCTAACAATGCTAATAAATCTTAGTTTAATACGCAACAGATATTTTTTCCTGTGCAAACCTGAGTTTTGCCCCAAGGTTTACCAAAAATAGAGCATGTGAAAGATTATTTCTTTATTTTTTCTTTGCTTCCTTTGTCTTTTTATAAACATCTGTTTCTTCTTTTATCACAAATTACAAGGAACTTGTCTTTGTTGCTGCTCCTTTAATTTGAAATCAGTCATTTTTTGCTAATCACATGATGTGCATAGCAACGTTAACTACCTTAAGCGCAACCCTCCTAGCTTGGGGGAGCTCAGGGTCACCCTCAGGTAGACATAACACATATAAGAACTTTGGACTCATGTTTGCAGGACATCTCCTCCCATCAAGCTGCCATGTCGCAGGTCTGGCAGGATGCAGAGGGCATGGTTGCTGTGTCATAAATGCAGTCAGACCATGATGATCGGCAGCCTGCTTGCTGCTGTTACCACTTACCAGTTGTCATCTTCCTAGAACTGGAATAAAAGTACCACTGTGGCCAGGGCAGGAACTAATTTCAGTATAAACATGGAAGTGCCATGTAATGTTCAACACTACTGAAATTCTATGAAAACATGAAATGTAAAGAGCATCCTAAAATTAAGTTAAATTAAGCATAGATTTAGTTCTCTAGAAGTTAATCTCTAACACCAGAGGCCTACAACTGCTTATCATACTCGATATGGATTACTTTGCATGAGTCAGATAAACAGAATTTCAACCCATAGGAGTGAAAACCAAATTATAATAACCATAAAAAGTGTAGGACTACTTATTTATAGACATGCATATTAGAAATGCAACAAAAAGTCCCAGTGCAAACTCAGTAGACAGGTTTCAAACACCTAAAATGGCCAGTTCTAAGTTGTTTTTGAATTATGGCGAGCCCTAAAGATGGCATAAAACCAATTAATTTTTTTTTTCTTACTCTTTTTATGTTTTAAAAATGACCAAAGAGATCTCTTTGAAAATATATTACAAAAAAAAATGCTTCTAGAATTAACTTTTTGTGAGAAGCTTCAGCCTGGAGCAAAATTTAATGGCTGAGCTATAAAGCACTGAAAACTTTCATAAAGGGGTTCATAAAGAGACACCAACTGACCCTGAACCCAAGGAGGTCTAGCAAGCTCCACTGTAATAAACACGGGGTCTAGTTAATTTTCACTTAAGGGGTGTATGACATTTGAGTAAGATGTGGTTACTTTATGTTCACTTTCAGCCCAGATGCCCAATAGATATAAATGACAGAGGAGGATACTGCAGTCGAGAGGTCTACTGTAAGTTACAGCTAGTCCTAAATAAGGTTATAAACTCTGTTAGCCAGGGACTTTTTTTTTTCACGTGGTTGTAATGTGCATAGCATGACTGGACAGTGAGACCCTTTTTGTCTATATTTCCTACTTCTATGCCCCTTCTAGATTAGAAACAGACAGTGTGGGATTTCTAGACATCTAATTTCTAGAGCAATTATTTTAAAACATAAGAACTCCAGGGTTCAACATAAAAACTCCAGGGTTTAAAATGTAAAATCTCCAGGTGTTCCCCAGGGTGCAGTTTTGGGGCCAGTCTTGTTAAGTATCTTTATCAATGACCTGGATGAGGGGTCAAGAGCACCCTCAGTAAGTTTGCAGATGACACCAAGTTGAGCAGGAATGTTGATCTGCTTGAGGGTAGGAAGGCTCTGCAAAGGCATCTGGACACGCTGGAGTAGTGGGCTGAGGTCAATTGTATGAGGTTTAACAAGGCCAAGTGCCAGGTCCTGCACTTTGGTCACAACAACAGCATGCAATGCTACAGGCTTGGGGAAGAGTGGCTGGAAAGCTGCCTGACAGAAAGAGATCTGTGGATGATGGTGGACAGCCAGTTGAACATGAGCCAGCAGAGTGACCAGGTGGCCAAGAAGTCCAATAGCATCCTGGCCTGTATCAGGAATAGTGCGATCAACAGGAGTATGGAGGTGACCATGTCCCTGTACTTTGCTCTGGTGAGGCTGCAGCTTGAGTACTGTGTTCAGTTTTGGGCACCGCAGTGTATGAGAGACATTGAGGTGCTGGTGCAGGTTCAGAGAAAGGCGGCAAAGCTGGTGAGGAGTCTGGAGAACATGTCTAATGAGGAGCAGCTGAGGGAACTGAGATTGTTTAATCTGGAGAGGAGAAGGCTGTGGGGAGACCTTGCCGCTCTCTACAACTATCTGAAAGGAGATTGTAGAGAGGTGGGTGTTGATCTCTTCTCCCAAGTAGCTAGCAGTAGGATGAGAGGAAACAGCCTCAAGCTGTGCCAGGGAAGATTTAGATTGGATATTAGGAAAAAATTCTTTACTGAAAGAGTGGCCAAGCACTGGAACAGGCTGGCCAGAGAAGTGGTGGAGTCACCATCCCTGGAGCTGCTCAAAAAACATGTAGACATGGCACTTCAGGACATGGTCTAGTGATGGGTTGACAGTTGGACTTGAAGATCTTAGAGGTCTTTTTCAGCCTTAATGATTCTATGATTCTATTAACTGCTGTTACAGCTGCTTTCACTGCTTACTGTTCATCCCATGGGAACTGCCAAAGTCTAGATTATACTATATCCTTACCTAATTAATTTATGTAAGTTAAGTGTAACATTTAAAAAGAAATGTCCATAATTGGATTAAATAGAAATAACTGTATGCTCACTCACTCTAGAAATACATGTGTTATCTGCGTGAAAATACTCTATCCATGTGCTTCTCTGCATCTAATACAGACATAAACATTTGCAATGTGTGAGACATGAAAATGAGACAGAGAAATCCTTCATTGTCTGTAACTGCTCAGACATCATTCATGCTTTTATAACATATTTTCTTACACCTTAAGATGTTTCTGCTATTGGTGGCTTCAGGACTAGTATTTCATCCAGAAGAGAGGCAAAACCTATTCTGGGTCATTGCCTCCTCTTGGCCAGCGAGGGATGCTCTTGCTCCAACAAGACATCTGTGCAGGTACTTTAATCTCATCCTCTCCCACCCTTATTTTCTTCACCTCCCTCCTCTCCCCTTCCAACCTCTGTCACTGTGATCCTTCAGGCTAGATCTCCCAGTACAAGTAAGGTAGAATTTCAAAAAAGAGCCAATTTTTCACTCATCCTACATTTAATTTTAAATTCCTCATCTTAACATTGGTCAGAATTCATTCCAAAAACAGACAGGAAAGTGAAGGAAAGGCAGGTGTTTGTCAAGGCTATATTTAGGAAGCCGTTGCTTAAATGTGAAAATCAGTTACACTTTAACCATGAGTGAGAAGCACAAGAAGCATATTCTTTCCTCTACATGTGTTTGCAGAACACTTCTCTTTTCTTCACCTGCAATAATGATATGTCCATTTACACTCTGCCTCTCCTTGGTTATCAGTAATGTATTGTGAGTCCAACAATGGCCCCTGTTTTCACAATACTTTGTGGAATAATGCCATCCATCCCCGTGGATTCATTGGTTCATGGAGGTATTGGTGAAAGGTGGGATAGATTTACTCAACTTTTCAGCATAATATTGCTATTGTTCACTGCTAGGGCATGCATAGCGAATGGCCTTTAGTGTAAACAGCTCAGCCACTGGACTTAGTAATTACTATGAGGGGCCTGTTTGAGGTGGGTATTTCTAGTTCTTTGATATATGACTCATTTAACCCACTCTATGTAAGTATTGTTTACAGTGCTTGCTGTGCTGGTGGCTTGCATTTGAGTACTTGTATTTAATTTGAAAGGTATTTTGCCTACACTTAGAAGAAGTCTGTGAGTGCCCTAACCACTCTTATTTTTTTCATTATAAACCATTGGCAGAGGAGTGGGAAGGGCCTGGGAGTTCCTTATAACAAGAGAAATGAACTTTTGTCTCTACAGACCTGCCTTTGAACTCACTAACCTCCTGTCAACAGAAAGCAAGCAGTAGGATAATAGTCTTGTCTTAATTTCTCCAGCCTTTTGTCCTCCCCAAGATGCAAGGCTTGGCCTTGCTCTTCAGTGATTGCCTTGCTAATAGGAGGCAGAGCTCGACAAGATAACTACACAGGACTATCATGGCCTAAGTTTATTATATGTCCTAAGTTCATACTAACTTTCGTGCTTTGACATCTACACTGAAATGATCTAAATTATAGATTGCCTTTTTTTTTTTTTTAAACGGATTGTGATTACACAGGCCCATTGCTTTTACTCAGAACCAAAAATGCTTAGATCATGATGGGGCTGTAACAACAGAAGAATCCATTGAATTGGTGTCTTATTGAAATATACTACTCTGTCTGTGGCATGATTGCTGTGGAGCAGAGCCTGCACCATTGATTTCATTCCCTCCAATCAACGGGTAAATGGCACACCTAGTTAGTTTTAAGTGGCACACTTGTTGTCTATATTTTATTCACAGTGGTTAGCGACTATGAATCAATGCCTGCTATAATAAACTCCTGTTAGCTTGGCCTGTACTAGTTTCATGCTGCTACTTTACTCAACTACAACTTTAACTTTGCCTTGGAGGTCACTATTTTTGTAAGTTTAAAGAGACGGATTGGTGTCGAGGATAGTGAGTAAAATAACAAATGAAAGGAAGGTGGAATGCTTGAAGACAAAGACTAGAAATTATGTTAAGAGTTCTAGTTTGGTTTCTTTCTGTCTTTCACTGTGGCCACACTACTGGAGATAGACATGATCTTGATATACATACCTTCTGTACGGAATCCTCTTAGCCTGAGCCTGATTTTAAGGCTGGTAGAATGAAGTCTTGGAGGAGTCCTCCTGTTCCAGACATCTTTGCTAGATCCAAAGTTTCTGTAGAAATTCCTTTGTCATTCTCCAGTTCAAAGTATATATCCAGTTACGGCCTTTCATTCTCTGAGATACAGTTCCTGGAACAAGCCTACCTTCACTTACAGCAGGAAGCTGGATTCTCTACTTTGAATTGAGAACAGGTCTCTGTCCCCTCTTTGCTCCTCTACACATGCACCCTCCTACTGTTCACTTGTCTGCAGGGTTTGAGATCATTGAGCTGGAGGTATTTTCAGAGCATGAATGAGAGGAAAATTTTGTCTTGCACATTACATTGTTCTATCAGTCTCCTAAACAGGACAGATGCTTCTTGCAAGTGTGATAAAACATCTATATGCAGTGGATAGAAGAGATGCCACAGGTTCAAAATATGTAGTGTTTCGTATTCCTCAATACTGCATAGATTTTAGTAACCTTGACTGTTCCTTGATTGACATGTTTGTTTCCTAGACAAATCACTTATGTGTTCTTCTTTATGTCTCTCAACATATTCGTATCTTTATGGTAGTTTCTTCCTTGCCCCTCCAAATTTTGTTTTCTCTCCTGAAACTTTTTAATAACTTTAAAGGTTCTATATAGGAGTTAGATATTATTAATACTACTTTTACATACCAGTATGAGCACTTTTATTATTATGATTTACTGTTACAACAATACACAAAGGCCCCTGTTCTGGTAACTTGGGAATAACCTGTTGAAACTTTGGCTGGTAACTCCAATACATCTGACATATTTGTCAGCATGGATTAATTGTTGCTCGGGAGAATTATTAGCAATACAGAGCACACCATTTCAGGGAACATGCAGAAGATAAGCTAAGAGGGAAAACCTTGTCCCTAAAATAAGTTTATGCTTTCCTGCCTCAAAATCTACAAACTTCTGAAGGCCTTTTGTAAGTTAAATCTTACATATCGTTACTAACTTATGTTGCTTACATTTCTGCTGAAGTTAATGTACGCTGACATTGTCACAAAGGCAGTACTTAACATGAGGGAACGATTTTTCACACAGCATCTGCTGCATATGTGCCACAAACAGGACATTGTGTGAGTGTTTGAGACCTGTTCACCTGTGAGTCAGCATGCCAGTGGTCACTGGGCTGCTCTGATTTATTCATCATTAATGCCAGAGTTTTTCTTTTTTCCAACATTACCTATTCTGACACTTTACAGTGTCCTGAGGATGCAGATTTTTAGGTTGCTTCATCACTATAGAGTAGTACTTACTATTTTTATAGCCAGAAATAGTTGAAATGGGTCAGATGGCACCTTTTTTTTAATTGGAATACACCTAAATTCATGACAATTCAAAGGCTTCCCAGGAATGAACTATAAATTCTAATGAAGCCCAGGTGAGATTCTTGCTCAGATGTCTTTCTGAAATTTTATTTTTTGTTTTAATTTTGCCACTTCTCCGCTGTGTTTCTCATGGTGTGTCTGCCACTGAGTCAGGAATATCAGACTTCCTAGAATCTGTAACTCCTCACAGAGAAATATATGAGTTTTCTCGGGTTTTGTTTCAAATCTGTGCAGAAAAGAAATGTTGAATTCTCAAAACCTACACGAAGTAGACTTAGTTTTGTCTAGTCATCTTGAATTATTACTCTTCATAGATAGAATACATGTTTTTCCATGCTGTTGAAAGAGAAATTGGGGTACAAAAACATGAATCTACGGATAGTAGCAGTAGTAATGTAGCTATATAAGAATAACACCCAGAGACTCAGTTCTTCATTCTTTATCTTGTCACAGCTTCTGTATGTGTAACAGCAGTCTCTGTTCCAAGGACCTTGCAGAAAAAGTTCAAGACAAGAGTAGGGGACATACTTAAGGCAGGTGGACACTATAGATATTATAGAATTACTGCAGAGTAAACAATGTATAGAAAGTATTTATTACTAGTAGAATTTCACAGAATCACACTTATTCATTGAATATTTATATGACCTATGCTATGCAGTTTTCTCTGGCTTCTGGATTGAAAAGTACATAAGTGGTGAAAGTGCATCAAGATAATTCCTGTTCATCAGTTATTGTATCCTTTTAATTGGAATGTGAGACACAGAGGAGGTTATGACATATGCAGAATAACAAAGGATTGGAGAAAAATAGAGCTTCCAAGACTTACAGCTGCTTCTTCTCACATCAAGATACACCTCCTTCGGGGACATTTTATTTGTGATTTCATATTTGATTTGCCAGGAACACTTAAAGGCTCCCACATTGCCAACTGCCAGAGTATAAGCAAGCAACAGAGAAACTGATAGTCCTTCTTGTAATCATCAGTAATAAACTGATGAACTCTTGTGTTCCATTTGCTAGGAGAGCAAATGTAGTTGTCAGTATTTGGGTTCATCGGGTCTGTGGGGGCAGTGGGATCCCAACGTTCTGTAGTTTGTTTTGAGTTCAGAATAGGTCTTAAATCTGTTTTGTGATGGCCTATGGTGGCAAGAGATTGATGCTTGCTAATCTTTGGTAAGACCTGATAACCCTGTGGACCTCTTATAGTTCCTGCATTCCTAATGGGTTTGTGTCTGAAGTTCTCTTCTACTGCCAGAAAAGAGAAACCACCTCTTTTCCTTGCAACGGACAAATCAGAACCTGTCTCTATGGTGGTTTTTGTCAATCTTTCACTTTACTTTTCCATGGCTTTCCCTTTTATTTTTGTTTTGCTACCACTGAATAATATGCAGCCCCACAGCTCTGGCACAGAGAACCTGATGAAAGTGAACATATAAGAAAAATATTAGTGGCTGCACTCTTCATTGCAGAGGTAATGACCATTGACATTAATGGGAATTATGCATGTGTGAAAGAGGAGTATGGCCCCTTTACTTAATAGAGCCCTTAATATGTTTTAGTGAGCCATGGTGGTGTTCTAAATATCATGAAACCCAAAGGAGATAGAGAAAACAGACTCTGGCACTGATGAGCTGGATTCATTGCTCTGAGGTGAATGGCTTTTCAGGAATATTCCGGTTTCTTCTCTGGAAATAGTTGTGTATGCACTATTCATTGACATGAAAGAGGAAAAGGTAAGGAGAGTGAACAGAAAATTGGGAAAGGAAATACAGAGTGATCCAAGTTGTCAGATGTCAGACTGTCACATAAAAACATAAAAGTCCAAAATTAAGCATTGCACTCACACACACACATATATAATTTTACACATACAATATTTTTGTCTGCCTTTTATTCTAATTCTGGTCTAGCCCTGCTTTACACTATGTTCTGTTTTATGAAAGTAAAATGTGAAAATCTACTGATAAGCCAAAATAATAAAATCTTTACGGCATGTCAGGGCTATTTTTTTATTATTATTTTTTATCCTTGATCGTGTTATAATAGTGAACATATGTATCCTTGGCCTTAATCACCTTGTCGAGTTAAAGTGTATATTCAACTTCATTTACATGACATATGATCTAATGCTGGAGAACAACAATACCATTGTAGTGATAATTGAAAACTGTGAGCTGAGAGCCAGAAGAAACCACTGGTCTGATTGCTGAGGGTCCCAGGGAAAGGGATTTATTCCCACACCTGCAGTTGGTCCATAACACTAACATTGTTACCCACATCTGGGTCTAATCAGCACAGAGGCCTTGATATGCTGCTCCTGTGGCACATAAATTTAGCATTATATTCATTTTAAAGGCCTCCTCTTTCAGTTTTTTAAGGACAAGATAGATTCATGGCTCCACAGAGTCTAACAAAGTAGAAACCACAGAGTAAGTTACTGCCATGTTTCTTAGACCATACCTACATAGTATATACCACTTAAATAATGGAATTTTATGCTCAGTTCTGGTTTTCAAAAATGCATCTCCATAGAATGCAAAGTTCGGCTGAAATATTATATTTAAGGTGAAAAGCAAACACTCTTTGCCAATTTGCATATATCAGTTTTTACTCTGACATCTGAGCTACATCAGCCACAGGGGTGGCTGAAGAACTGGTGATGGTCCTGGTGGTTCACAGGGAAAAGCACAGCTCCATTTGGATTGGTGTCTGACCACAGTCCCAGGGAGAGGTGATCACGGCAGCCAATATTGTCCTTGTGGGAGAGGGTACCATGGCTTTTCCACATGGCACTCCATTTCAGAGCAGGACGGACTGAATTCCCTGCCTACAGTTTGGATCTCAGGCAGATTCTCAGCTACTGTGAAACTAAAACCCCATTCATAAAGGTGATGGAGCAAACAGAAATTGTACAAAGAGAGAGAGAAAAAAAACATAGGACTGAAAGCCAAGCTGCTTAGGCCAAAGAGCAAAATTTAATTCTTAATTTGCTGAGAATAACCAGTGATTATTTTTTGCTAATGCATCCCTTGGCTGTTTCTATAACTATCTAGCTAACTGGCTGTTCACCTTCACATCTTCATGTATTTTCCTGGAAACTCTATACAAACAATGGGACAGATACCATTACGGAAGGCGGGTATTTTTTACTGCCATTTTTCAATATCTACATATCTTTAATATCTGTAAATGGTGAATATAACAATACAGAGAAATTTTGTTAGCAGACCCAGAAATTCATGATTTTTGCTCGTACCTCTGGCACTGGTCTTTTGAGGCAGCAGGCAGTGCATTTAACTGTTGCCTGTCTTATCCACTGTGCCTTTGTGGGATAAATAATGACATAGAGGACTGTTTACCTAAGGTTCAAGATAGAAAAATGCCACAGGGGTATAACAGAGGCTTAACATTGTACCATTCACTAAAGTGTAATTACATCAGTTGGCTGAAATGTAGAGTTTCATCTTGGTCACTCTACTGTCAAGAAGCATGCCTATTTCATCAGAAAGGCAAAAAATGTGTAGGTTTGTAACTGACAGCCTTCTCAATACCACCATGATGCTGGAAGAGAGAAGAATTTCCTTTTTATTACTAATAACTCCAGATGGAATTGTTAAACTGAGGAGTCATAACTTAAAACCAGAAGATGCCAATGGAGATATTGACATGCTGAAACAGATTCTCAGGCACTGTAAATTGAAGTAGTGCTATGAACTTCAGTAGAACTACATTTCAACCCACCTGAGGAGAAGGTACATTTTTTTATGGTATAACTGCAAAATCTGTCACTTGATTTACTATAGAAATGTGTTCTGGCACTAGCAGTTGCTTTTGGTAGTACACCAGTTTGCTGGCTTTGAAAGATTTCCTGTAGCCAAATAGGAATTTAAGTACCCAATGTTGCCCTACCCCCACACTCCGTTTCTGTGGGTCCACAGCAGATTTGTCCTATTTCCCATCTAGCTACATCAACCTGTGGTGAGTTCCACCGTGGTTCGGCACAGTGCTGTGACCCCGCGCACCTGGAGTCCATGGAGCTGCTGAGTCTCACCTAATGTAGTCAGCAACAGCTGCACTCAGGGGGTCAGGGACAGTCTTTAGAGGAGGCGGGATTATTAAAGACATTCAATTTGTACCCTTCCTCATTCTTGTGTTATTTACTGCTGTGAGAGAAAATGCTTGCCGTTTTTCAGTACTCCTGACCAACTTTGTGACCAGAATGAGAAGTCTGAATTTCAATACCTGTGGTCTGACCACAGCTTCCACACGCAGGAAAACCTTCCATGCTGACCATAGGAGATTCATGGGAGGAAGAATTGAGATTGGGGTCCCTCACCGTCTGTTTGAAACACTCTCTCTCTGCAGCTGTTTTGACTTTTTATCTTCTCTGCATTGCTGTGTTATTGAAAGTGCTAGTTACATGAATTAAATGCTTGTTACTGTAATAATTAACTGGTCAGTTCTGATAGGTCTTTCCTCATAAATTGTTCTTATAAATGGGAGGAGTCTGACAAAGTTAACCAAACCTAGAAGGTCAGAGTAATGCAACTTATTGGTGTGGCTTTATAAACACAACACCTGAACAATACAGAGATTTCATGCTTGAGTTGAACATAGTAAAAGTGGCATAAGTACACAAACAGGTCATACAACTGTATGGCCACTGTGTGTGGTCATCATAGAGTCCAGGCTTGTATTTCAAGTACTTTGCAGGCACATTACTAAAAGGATACTGTGTCTGAACTGCATTACATATTCTTCATGATGATACAGGAAAGATGCAACAACTCTATTAGGGGGATTTAAAAGAATAATCAGGCTATGGAGAAGGCATCTCACCTAATTTCTTGTTTTTCAATCCAGGTGCAATCAGTGGTGTGTCACAAGTAGAAAAAATGGAGTTAAGCTTATGCGATTGGAATGTCTTGATCATTCATTCATATTTATTTTAATGTGTGAAATACAAAAATATGATCAAATACAAATATATTATTTTAATCATAATATCTTACTGCATTTTATGTAGTTCCTTCTAATGTGATACCAGCAGATCTAATGAGCTGTTTAGGGTTTTTGCATTTCAAAGCATGACCTCCTAAAAATTAGGATATTTCTTTCATCCAGGATCATTTTGCTGAAAAATATCCAACTTTTCAAATATTAACATATATTTGATGTGGAAAGGGACACGTGACATACCACAACAAATGAAATTACTTGATTGTAAAATGCATCCATAAAATGAAGAAAAAAATCACAAATATTATTCTGGTAATTTCTCAAAGCACTTGTGGTGGCAAGCCCCAGTTCTTCAAGTCATAATATGACTCTGCTATGCACAGTAATATACCCACATGCTGCTGATTTCAGACCTGAAGACATTTCCCTGAGGTGTTTTCTAAAAATCATCATTTTTTCATTATAATTAACTTATCCAACAATCTTTTTTCCTTTTATGAATCATTTACAAGCTGAGACTAGTTTCTGTGACTCTGTTACATTCAACTGGTATAGGAAAGTTAATGTGAAGGAATATCTGACTATACGACGCTTCTAAGTTGTATGTTTCAGTTATCCAGTATGGCTAGATCTTCAAAATCATTGCAGAAATGTTGCTGGTTTGTATATATCATCCTTTAAATTAGGAACCTGCTGCTATCATCTATTTGCCCTTGAAGATCAGAGCCTCTGTTGTGTACAACTCACATGATTCGGCTTCTTAACCCTCAGTGGATAACTGAAACATTTTAAGCATCAAAGTCAGGAACAGGAAGGGAAAAAAGAGTAGAGTCTGAATATCCAAGTAAGACAGTCAGCTCTTGCTAAATACTGTGATTTTCAGGCACCCAATTCCTCTAGATTTTTCAAAGTCCTAGTTGCACTAATGGTTATTGCAGTGGGCCACTTTTAGGCTGGAAACAATGCAAAGAAAGCAAATGACAGAAGTTTTAGTAGTAAATGTTAAGAGGTATAAGTATGAGCCTCATTCAAATATTCAAATACATGTTCAGACATAGTTTTTGCAGATATTTACCCACTTCTAAACTTTTCATAAAAAGGATATCTATATCTATGTTCCATACAGCTTAATGTCCATTCTATTTCAAAAGATTATAAAATTCTTGCACTGCATTCCACTATTTTGTTAACCACAACAATACCTTTTCCGAGTATTCCAACAGGGTTTTTTTTTTTAATACAGAAAATGACAAATTGTCTTAATTTGCAGTGTCAGTCTTCTTCAAAATCCCATGCCTTCAAACAGCAGATGATTAAAGGCTGAAAGACCATAATGAATCATATCTGCACTATATGATTTTTGCATTCCTTCCTTAGAATCGTGTATAATGTATAAATGATGGTTGATCTAATATACTGATAGCAACAGACGAAAGCAAATGTTTCCATATGATAATAATTCTTAAATGTGTTTTGCAGTACCTCAAAGAGCCCATGCATCAGAGCTTTCATTAGGGTGGGTTGTAGTAAATGTTGCATGCTCTTATTGCCAGCTTATTACGTAGCAGTTTTACTTGCGTCATATGTTTAATTACCTCATTAAATTATGGTTTCTAAACACCAGTTCACAGCAGGATCCTTCTCTGAAATCTTCTTTTTTCTTTGGTGATAAAGCCAATAGCAAAAAGGTTTCCTCCTTTTCCCTTTGTAATCTAAATTCCAATTTTGTGTCCATAACACTATCCTTGTCTAGTGCAGCAACTCGCTACTTACAAGAGCACAGAAGGAAAAGTCCTTTTTTTCCTTGAATGTGCATATTCCTGGTAGAGCTTAAAAACTTCCATAAATCAATAAAGTAATTGCTGCATAATGACCTATTGTTGGTGAGCGTGCCCAGAATGATGTCATTGGGGGGTAATGGAGCTACTGAATCAAAAAAATGGCAGCTGTTTCCAATTTATTTGAGAGTCAGTTGTACAGAAAATTAAATAAACACATAGACAAGCAGGACAAGGGCAAGTCCTTGCATTATTCTTATGATAGTTTTAATTCAATCGCAGAAGTCAGCAGGCAGCTGATATTGTGGCCCAGAGTTTCAGTAATTGCCTGTCTCCTATCTCAGTCAGACTGCACATGCTCATTTCATCATTTTAAGCTTTTGTGACTTGGATTAAAAAAAAAAAGACCAGTGAAACAAAGATGAAACTTGGTGCTTTTTTCTCTCACCCTCCCCCCTCCCTTTGCAGCATAGCAGACTATCCAGGAGATGTATTAATAGAGAGAAATTTTCATTTCTTGCTCCATCTGCCTCTATGGGGCCTCTACCCTCCTTTCCCTAGGATATGAAGGAGAGTTTTCCTTTTTTTTAATCACTCATATGTCCTTTGGGAAGCCCCCTAAAGTTTCATATACATTGGGGAGAAAAAAAATGCCACCCGGATTCACACTCTCTTCTCTGCTGTGAATAACAGCTTTGATGTGCTCCTTTGAAGTTACTGGCTCGAGGCTGCATTAGGAAAGCATCAAATGCAGCCTTAGCACTGTGTATGGAAGCTGGTAGCATGTTGTGTTTGCACACCGGACTTGGGAGCACCCAACATGCTCACGGCAGCCGGGGAACACAACAGCAGGTCTCCATCACAGTGTACTCTTTTCTTTTGCAGCCCTTATTCCCATTTCCTACTGGAAATGCATTGAGAACTCATCAACATCCTTGATATTTTCCAGTTCTTGCAGCTTCTCATGACACCCTTGCACCCTTTAGGAGCCCTGCTATGGGTAATAGCTCTGGAATATCACATCTGACTCCAGTAAGGTGTGGGGAAAATGTGGGTTTGGTTCTCTGTTTATTACTTCAGAACAATATGGCTTGAAATCCTGCTTCAGCTATTGGTGCATTAAAATAATAAAAAAATATTTCTTTAGACACTAAAAGAAGTTTGAGTCACTGATCAGTTATTTGACTTATGGTAAGAATTAAAATGTTTATTCCTTAGTATGACAGTTTTCACATTTTTAAACCAAACGTGGGTTTTAAAGTCCCTCTTTTTTCTTAACTTAAAGATGGATTTTGTGTGCGTGTGTGTGTACGTGTTTTCTGCATCTACATAACCAGACCCAGTGAAGCTGACGTCTCCGAGATGGAGAAGTGCTTTTCCATATTTGTCATCACAGGTCTCTTCAGATCAGACATCTTTTTGATCATTTTAACTGTGTTTTATATGCTTCATAATTTCCTTGCTGAGTACCTTATGTTACGTGTTACTTTATAAATCAATAAATAATAGCAATAATTAAAAGAGTGTTCTGTAGTGGGGAGCTAGATGAAAAAAATAGGTTATTCCATTAAGCTTTTACCTCTGGACACAGGAATTTCAAATTTGTGTTATGTCACAAGAGCAAATCAGTTGGTCTCTTGTGAACTTTAGTCCACATCACTAACCACTGCATCACTTCTCCCAGTCCCTCCTGATTGACAGCTTTAGTCTGGAAGAACAACAGATCTTTTGCGGCTTGTAAGACTGAGATGCAATGACAACGCCAGCACCCATGCCTACTGTGCCTTGTTCTGCATAGAACTATTTGTGAAAAAATATCTTCCAACGCTTGTTATCCCCACATACACCCCGAATAAGATAATCTAATAATTAATTATCAAAATTGTAACTGGTAAAAGTAGGAAGTGGCTTGTGCAAGTAGGGAGAGGGTTTTTTTCAGCCCTGTCCTATAGTGTAGTGCTCAGAGAATATAAAAAGTGTATCAAAAGAAAATTAAGGGAGAGTTGATGGTGATGTGTCATTGTACACCCAAGTGTAGGCAACATATGTGTTAGTGAAGAGCTCTCTGGTCCATCAAAGGTCTGACTGATTACATGAACTAACAAGCTATCAAGGATTAGGGCTGGGCTGGCCACTAGACAGATGACAGATGCTCTCTATTAACCCCTCTTCCTTCCCAAAAGGGGAAGAGAAAGGGAATAAGGGAGAGAGACTTACTGATTGGAAAAGAAAACTAAACCAGTTTTAATTAAAACAACAATAAAATGAAATATGTACAAAAGCAATATCAAACCCAACCCCCTGATGGCAATTACATCACCATCACCACTGATGCTGTGAAGCTGGCACTGGGGAAGCCCCAGAGTGGACTCAGTGGTAGACAGGAACTGGATTCAGGAGCCAGATTCTGGAACTGGATTTAGGAACCCACGGACTGGGATCAAAGGCAGAATGGACAAAAAAGTCTTCCTCCATCACCAGTCATTGAAGAAGAGACTTTGACTCTCATGATCCCTTAGCTTTATACTGAATATGGCATATATGGGATGGAATACCTCACTGGTCAGTTTAGGGTCACCTGTCCTGTCTGCTCCTCTCTGCAGCTGTGACCTCTTAATGCACCCCAATGTGGTACACAAGATTTAGCAGTCACCTTGGTCTGCACAGGAACAAGTATAAGCAAGAGCCTTTCTGCCTACCAATCCTTCATAGTAACTGTAAACATCAAGTGTTAGCACTGCTAGAAGCAGACACTGTTAAACTATGTCATTAACTTCAGAAAGTGCAGTTACTTAGAAGAGACTCAGCTGAAAAGTAAAATGACTGAACAGAATTAGTTTTGTTCTAACTCAAACCAGGACACAAATAGACCTTTAGATTATTATTAGTCTTACCTGCTTCATTCCACTTCTGGCTACCTCCAACAGTTATTGATGCAACTCTGTCGTCTATACTCTGAGGGGATCTGAATGTGCAAATGTGTTGTAAATTAAATAAATACTGAACATTCGCAATCAGATATTGTCACAGTACAATGGCATTTTTTGTTAATTACTCTAAGACTAGGAAGGAATCTCAATTTTAAGATGGAAGCTCATCTTAAAAATAAAAGGCAGCACAAATTTTGGAAGAATGGTTTTTGTGCTAGAAAACCTGAATTTTTACCATCTGCCAGCTTGTTTTACACAGAAAGAATTGAAAACTTGTATTTTTTCTCTTATTTATGTTAATTGAAATCAAAAAGGACTCAAATTACATTTTTTCATTTAAAAATGGAAGAATTTGAAAAATTTTAAAGATACTAAAAGTTCTAACTTTTGACTAAGACATTTCAGTCATATCTACTTTGAACAGTACTTCCTGCAAACTCTCATTCTTTCTTGTCTTTTCTCAACCCTTTGTTCGCTAAAATGCCTCGGGTTCCTATTCTATGTTGTAGGTGAGATTGCTTTGGTTGAATAAAGGTTTTTTCTGGTATTTCAGGCAGTTATCTGTTAAAATAACATTTTCACTAACCTGGACCTTGACAGCTATATGTATGAGCCATTACATACAATGCTTCCCGAGCTTTAAACATTTCTATGAATTTTCTTTTTCCTGGAATTATCTGGGCTTTTTACTGGTTTCATGTAAATATAGTATCACCATTTCCTACTGAGAAGTGCTCTAAGGAATGCAATAGTTAGAAATACTCATGATGGAGGTCTGTGAAACACTTCGGTATTCAAACAACTGCCACCTTCTGTCTGAAGATCTGACATTCATTTACCAAATACAAGGGACAGGGTCAAGTGCAATTATAATTACCACATGAATGTGCAGGTCATAACAAGGGAGAGACAATGATTTTTGTTTACACTTGCAAAAAATGTCCCAGAGTAGACTGCACATTTTCATCTATGCTATTCCTGTTTCCAGGGCCTCACAGACCATTTCACAGCTGATTCTTGGTGAATATTGGTGTGTTCTTTACTGCAAACTGTTTTATATCTGGACAGGATCATGCTTTGGTTTGAAGGTGGAAAATTAATGAAATTTTATCAGTACAATATTTTCAGTGACTTAACCTCTTCTATCTGTAGTTCCTATTTTGGATGTATGACAGTGACCTGAGGAAGCCTTCCAAGGATGCTATTTTATGTTTTATGTTGTTGACCATCCTAATGAGAAACTTAGCACCAACAAATCTAGTAGACAAAATCAATAAAAATAGACTGTGTATGTTCTCAGCATTGATATATTTTCTGGATTAGGGATACAAAGATGTTTATGGTGGGAGAGGAGTCTTGGTATGTTGTGGGAAGTTTGAGTAAAGGTTAACAGGGATGTGGAAGGAAAAGGAAGTACTGATATTCAAATAAGGAAGCTGATAGAAGAAAAAATTTTGAGGAGTAAGAAAACAAACAAGTGTGACTATGAAGTTTGCCTGTGGTACCTCCACAAAAAGCTGTTTTCCTAAGAAACCAGTCTCAGTTTGCAAAAATTCAGTTTTCTCAGGATGTTGCCCAATACAGTTTATATGAAACAAGCATCTCTTAGAGTGGACAGATTTTTTCAGAAGAAAATTTTGCACCATTCCTTAAGATGTTCAGGTGCTAGATAGCACTGAGATTTCTCTGGAAAATGGCTTCATAAATAGGCTTTATTAGAATATATTTTGTTCACAGCTTTTGTGTTGTTCTGTGCCTTGTGATCTCCGTTGCTGCAGAGGGATGCATCTGTCACTTTGGTTCAGAGATCAAATTTCATTCATATGCGAGTCATGGTTTTGAAGACTGAAACCAAAGCATTAAATAGGTATTAGAAACCAACTGGAGGTGACAGGAGAACAGACTTGTTATAGCTTGTCATGCGGATAAGGTAGGGAGCTCCTTCTCCTTCCTCAAGAATACATGGTGCCATTTTCATTTTCAGTTTCAGCTACAACACTGAAATTACTGATTGCACCCCAGACTTGAAAGAGGTGGTGAGTCTCCCAGAGGTTGGTCTCAAAGCAATTGAAGATATTCCTGGATACCTGGCTTAGTAGAGAGTCAAATGTCCCCTGTGGCTTCAGACCCACCAATGAGTGGGAGAATAAATGCCTTCAGTAAATACATTATTTTGTAGCTCTTCACAGCACTTTCCTTTCTGAGCAGTGTGGTTCCAATCTTGTATAGACCCAGTTCTGTTTTATGCCACCATCCAAACTTTATTGTCAAGCCCTAAGGGTGATTGGAACTTATCGATGACTCCTTTCATATGTATTTTGGGTAGAAAGGGGAAACTGGCAATGGAGCAGTAATGAAGAGACTAGTGGGTATAATTCCCTTTTGAAGAGTGCTTCTGAGAGAAGCACAAACTCTTTCCTGTAGTGACGAAATTGTTCTTTGCTGGCTTTTGTCAGGCACATGGGTGTATAGAGGGTAGCTGTAATATTTTTCAGTATTTTTCAATATTTTTCAAGGCTTCATAAGCTTTGTGATGGGGCTTACTTTCAGCCTTACACAGTGGGGCAGACAATACATTTGTTTGCAGCTGGAATTTTCTTTCCCAATTAGTTCCACATGTATTCAGCTGACCTAATCAGTAAAGTACATAGACAGCTTTTCACAACAGTTGCTACGTGGGTCTATCACATATCACTTTTTGCAGTCTATGTTGATTAGCTGGTTCTTTGTGTGAAATAAGTCTGCTGCCTTGATTGCAGAGCAGTGCAAGGTTCATTTTGCTTCCTTTCTGCAGCCCTGGGGTGCTGTAAGTGTTGGTCCCAGATCTAGTGGTGAAACTCAGAGTGTTTTTTTATCCTGGCAAACTTCTCTGTACATAAGGTTTATTTACCACAGTTTATCTGCTAAGTCTTCTATTTTGCCATGGCTGCTTATTTTCATTCCAGGTTAAAAATATGTACGTTTAAACCAAAGTTTCTCTTTAGTTTGAAATTATAAATCTTGCATGTGAGATTTCCCACTTGTTTGTCAGCCTTGCCAACATTATGCTGAAGAACTTGTGAAAAGTAAGTGAGTGCTGTTTTGCATAAAGACAGGCCTGCTTGCGGGGGGTGAACTCTTCAACTAAAGCTGCTCATGAAACCCTTTAGCAATAGCTTGATTTTCAGCTGAACCTGAAACTGGAAGAAAAGGTACTCCTTCAGGGAGAGATCTAGTGAGGTAGTGATGGGTAGCTCTGCTGGACTCTGACAGTACTGATGTAGAAAAGTCTTCTCAACATGACCAATTTCTATGATACTACTAAACACTGGAAGCAAAGACATAGAGATATTTTGACAGACCAGTGCCGGTACCAGGGATCTTGCTCTTCTCTCCTTAGTCTTCTCTGCAGCTCCATTTTGGGCCTCTGCCTGACAGTCCTTAGCCTGGTCCTGGTCCTAGAGCAGAAGTGGCAGTGAGATGTCTAGGACATTTTTATAGTTATTGTAGTTTTGCAGCTAATGCAGTTGGACATGTTGGTTTTACATTATGTATACTCAGTTAATTGGCCATTACCATTAATCAGAGACCACTACCAGTTCCAACCAAAAATTAGGAACTCCCACACATGCTAAGGAGAAGTAGAAATGGAGGTGGACTACAGGGTGACATGAAGGAATCACAGGATCGCACAGGATTACAGTAAGATTGAGGTTGGAAGGGACCTCTGGAGGTCATCTTGTCCAACCTCCCTGCTCAAGGTATGTCACCTAGAGTCAGTTGTTCAAGATTGTGTCCAATTAGGTTTTGAATATCTCCAAGGATGGAGAATCCACAACCTCCCTGGACAGTCTGTGCCAGTGCTCAGTCACCCTCATAGTAAGCAAATTAAAAAGAAATCTGGGACCATCTTTCCTTTCCCATGTCCCTGGGGAATCAAAATGTCATAGCACCACCAGGGGTATTGGGAGAGGCTGCTTGGGAAAAAGTGTACTGAGCCAAAATCTGCTGCTGATAACAAGGAGCCAAGGATCTAAAGATTTTATAAGGACCTCAGAGAAAAGATCAAACTAGAGGCAAGCTCCTGGGACCTTCATCCTGACAGAAAGACTCTGAAGCATCTGAGTTGCTGACTCAAACCTGAGCCAGGAGCTGGTGAGAAACATCTGGATAGCTTTCTGCACCTTAGTACCACTTTCCTCCAGGTATAAATGTGCTTGGGGAAACAGCTTCCTAATCATTTATGCATACAAGATTGGGAAGCCTGGCAAACAAACATTCAGCACAGTAATTGCATGCAGCTAAAAAGCGATTGAAATGGAAAAGGGACTCAATCTCTGGTTTTAGCAGACATTTCCTATAGACCTTCAGTTTGGGATTTTTAGTTTCCTTTCTTTTCTGTGTGTTCTCAGACTTCTTAGAATCACAGCATCTCTTCCATTACTATAAAGAGTTTATACCTATAAAATTTACTAAACAAATAAAGACCTGCAATCAAGATATAGCCAAGACAAAGAACATTTCAAAAACTGATACCAAGTTATCTTTATGTGTAACTACGATGAACTCAAGCATACCATTTACAGTCTTTAGTTATGTGTTAAAAATAGTTAAATTTCCTTGAAAATTAATTTTGAGAGTAATAGTCTGTGTAATCACCCCACATATGATACATCATCCTGAAGTTTTGAAAACTCTGTGGTTGAAATTTTAACAGCTCTGCTTTAGAAATGCTAAACAGCAAATACTCTTTCCAGAAATACCATTCACTGTAAACCTGTCAGACTATTACTTAGCTATTAACCTTTCTTGATGGAATTGTAATAGTGCTGTTTAAAAGAATGCTGAATATCAGAAACATTTCAGTAATACATAACAGATGGATACCATATCCAGAAATATTTGTACTGTAAACCAAAGCGCTTAGCAGTTTTACACTAAGAGGTCAGAGATGGGCAGGAAACAGTTTTCCCATCCCACAAGAATTTTAGTTTTCATATTTTCCTACTCTGATGAATATATAGAATATTAAAGAACTTGGAGTTTCTCATAAGAGAGTAAACAAAGATTAATTTTTCTAAGTTTTTATTTGTTTTCTTTTTAATCCAAGCACATTATACATTTATCTAACTTATCTTCCACACACATTACATATTTGTTATTCAACACATCTTTCTTGGGTACAAATATCCTAGCCTGAGAGGGTTTCATATTCAACAGTCAATAGGTTTTCTTTTTCATCTCTATCTCCTTGACTGAAAGCCATTTTTCTAGTAGGTTAAAAGACTAAATGAAAGTGTTACAACAAAACTGTGACCTAACTGAAATACAGATTCCTTATGTCACATACCTTTTACAATTCTCCATATGTGAGAATAATAGATTTTTCCATCCTGTTTACATGGCTGATTTCACTGTTGGACTTGGTCCTGGGTGTAACCTTTATTTTTAAATAAATGAAGTTTGGGAAAACTTAGAGTTGCTGATTTCCAACCAGTTATAAGTATCAGGAGGGGAACATTTGCATTTGGAAAGTCTATGTGAAGATGTGCTATTTTTTTTTCATCTTCTATAATAGTTATACTTGTGGTTTTAGCTGGCAATCATCTTTCTATAAAAGGATGGACTATGTTTCCAAACAATGTCTTAGTTCAAAATAGTTGGGCGCTTCTTGTGAAATGTCACTACACATGAAAAAAAGTACACTGTGTCTTTCATTTAAAAACTAGTAGACACCCTGCTAAAAGACTATGTCATTGAGCCTGAAGATTTGGATGTAACAGAGAACAAACTATTATCATGTGTATATCTGTAATATGAGAAAGTAGTACATTTTATGATTTATTTTTAATAACTATGAAGCAATATATTTTCAGAAAATTTTGATTTTGTGTGTTGGAGGCAGAAACCTTGTGTTCAAAAAATGTTTCATCCTTCTATTATGAGAATCTGATGTAGCCAAGATACTTTAGCAACGATTTTCTATCACTGGCAGTTTGTGCAGAGGATTTTTCCTGAT
>VYZX01030153.1:0-37721 GCA_013401335.1 Brachypteracias leptosomus
CCTTAAACCACAACACCAGGTAAGTACGCAAATCAAAGAGGTGGCTCTATAACAAGAAAGGTGTTATCCTTCCTTTATGAATATATATGCTATAGCAGCATGGTTTGTAATTAATCAGCATTGTTTGTGTTTCAGTAGTACAGAAAAGACAGTCACTGTATAGAGTCCAGAAAAATATACAAGGTTGCATTTTTGGAGCATAGTTGAATTTCCCTTTTAATTTAAATTCTGTGACTAAATCACAGTGATGCCTCAACCCTGGAGGTCCTAGGAACTAGTTTTCACTAATTTTCCTCAGGTAACTTACTAAACAAAACCTAAATAAAATCTGAGGACCAGATCCACACTGGCATAAACCAGCCTTGGAAAATGCAATCAGTTAAATACATTAATTTACACAAGCTAAAATCCTGCCCTGAACAGTCATTGGGTACTTCTCCCTGTGAATTTTAAGGATGCTTGAAGGAACTACAGAAAGCACTCCAAGAAGCCCATTATGATTCACCAATATCCCCCCACTTGCTCTTTATCTCTGAGGTTCATTTCCTGAGTGGTGAAGCTGAGCTTTCTTGCATTCAGTCTGCATGTGCATATCACATTTACTTGAACTCCTGTGAGGAGTGTAAGACAGATTTGCAATGGTATTTGTGAGGAAATCCAGACACTCTATCTGATCCACCCACCAGATGGCTGTCAGGAGATCCGGCCACTACCCTTCAACCTTCAGATGTCCCAACATGCTCCAAGATAGAGTTCTACCTTCTGCACACCCTTAATGGAGCTGGACTCCAGGCTATACTCATTCTAGTAACTAAACAGAGCTAAGATGTGGGCTCAAGCACTAGTACACAATTGTCAACTTTTTTTTCTTTTTTTTTACAATGCTCCCCAGCACAATTTTGACTTATGTCACCCACCATTCTCTCAGTTATAGTTTCAGGAATAACAGTGGATGGGCAATGCTCCTAGTAAGTGGCTTGGAATTCCATATAGGGGAGGGATTTCAAAACTTGATAAAAAAGAGAAAGGAGGTTTTTACCTGCCTTTACTGAGCAGCCCATGTCAGTGCTGTTAAACTCTCTTGGAATGGAAACCACATGCCAATAAAGGTCCTCACCCTATCCTAGTTCCTAAACCCTCTCCAAGAAATGCTTGGGACTGTGCTACTTGGTCAACACAAGCACACTAGAAACAATGTTTACAATTTCATGGTTTAAATGATTAAGCTTCAGTGCCTAGCACATTCCCTAGTGTTGTTTACTAATACACATACAGCCTTTGAGGATCTGAGCCTCAGCACTTTCTGTACCAAACTCATTTACTTTGCAATTAACCTCCCTGTTCACATTAACTATGCCCGTTCCTTACCTCTTTCCAGTCACTTCTAAAAACCAAGTCCTCCCCACGCCTGCCAGCTGTAATGTCTACATGTCTTTGTTCACTGTCCTTCAGAGCAGAGGCAAGGATGCACATTTTTGTTTGTTCTACTCACTGTGAAGTACAGTGTACAGAAATTGCAGTACTAAATCACTGTACTTGAGAGCTCATTCTTAATATGCAGATCTTATCAAAATATATTAGCACCACCAAGTAGAAAATTGACATCTCTATGTTTCTTCAGATACTACATATCCTTTTTAACTCTGTTAGAGATTTGAACCCTGCAATTTATCCTATAGTATCCTGTAATCAAAAGCATCAATCTTTCTAAGGCTAATGCCTAATGCCTAAAGTTGCCATGCTTCTTAGCCAGAAGTTAGAAGTATAAACATAGCTAAGTACATAACAATGATAGAAAAGAACAGAGTTTCTTGCATAATATATAACATGAACAGACATACTTTTTATCTTAAGGAGACAGCTCAGAATGCTTTATGTATTTAAAACTCTTCAGTGTGAGGTGTTGCAATCACTTAATCAGTTGTTATTCTGAACAGGCAATCAAGAACCAATTACGATTTCTATAATGTCTCCCAGGAAAGTGGAAGGTCAAGATCTGAACTTTACCTGAGTGGACATAGGAAGAAAGACTGCCAGTGATTCATCACATTCATGGTGATCTCATCTGCTAATCCTGATCATTTTGCTATGTTTGGGGACATGGTTTGGGGTGGTTAAGGGTGTTAGTGGGGTTGGGGTTTTTTTTAATTATCCAAGGTTATAGCATTGCTTGCTACAATGATAAATCACAGTAGTTAAAATGGTTTCTAAAAAATACATAAATCATGTATTTTTTAAATCATAATTTTATTCTTCATACAGTGCTAATCAGAGCGTCAGGAACACAATATTACTGCAATTAGATGTATTTTGGTGAAAGCTTGGGATAAGCAACCATATTTGGGTAGAGGGAAAAAGCATTCAAGGTCTTTTTTACTTAAGTTTGCAGATGAACTCCAGATTTAAAAAGCAAAGCCTTGAAAACTGTTCTCCTACAGGAATTTCTAAGTGTACATACCTAAGAAGCCACATTTGCTATAGCTTAAAGAGTGAGTCTTCAAGAATAGACAGTAGAAACAAAACACTTGCTGTGGATTTTAAGCACGTTTCTCTGTTTTTATTAATTGTGAAGACTATGCAGGCTCTATTAAGTCATTCTGTAAACATGTTTAAACCTCTTTCAAGAAAACAAATTTTTTAACTTCTTCCAATTTGCTGTTTATCATGATCTCTACTGATGAAAATTGTCATGTGGGCAAATTTAAAGGCTGATCCCACAATCCACAGATGTCAAAATTACCTACAAACTTAGTGATTATTTGAGATGAAGAAATAGTATTATGAATAGATACCCAGACTAGTAAATGGCTGTCCAAAAAAGAAACTAAGAAACAAACCAACACCAAATGTATTTGCTCTATTATCCTCTCCCCATCAGAAATCATAACATGGCATAGAATCATAGAATCACTTGGTCACAAGAGACCTTTAAGAACATCAAGTCCAACTGTTAACCCAGCACTGCCAGGTCACCACTAAACCATGTACTTCAGCACCACATCTACATGTCTTTAAATATTTTAAACTCCAGGGATGGTGATTCAACCACTTCCCTGGGCAGCCTGGAAGAATTTTTTTCCAATATCCAATGCAAACATGCCCTGGCGAACTTGAGGGCATTTCCTGTCACCTGTTACTTGGTTGAACAGACTGATCCCCACCTCGCTACAACCTCCTTTCAGGTAGTTGTAGAGAACAGTAAGGTCTCCCCTGAGCCTCCTTTTTTTCAAGCTAAACAATCACAGTTCCCTCAGCCAGCCCTTGTAAGTCTTGTGCTCTAAGACCCTTCACCAGCTTTGTTGCCCTTCTTTGGACACGCTCCAGCACCTCAATGTCCTTCTCGCAGCGAGGGGCCCAAAACTGAACATAGTATTGAGGTGTGGCTTCACCAGCGTTGAGTACAGGGTGGGGGGACAATCACTTCCCTAGTCCTGCTGGCCACACTATTTCTAATACAAGCCAGGATGCCATTGCCCTTCTTGACCACCTGGGCACACTGCTGGCTCATATTCAGCCAGCTGTCGACCAACACCCCCTTTTCTGCCAGGCAGCTCTCCAGACAGTCTTCCCTAAGCCTGTAGCATTGCAGGACCCAGCAATTAGCCTTGTGGAACATCATATCATTGACCTCAGCCATCAATCCAGCCTGTCCAGATTCCTCTGTGGACCCTTCTCTACCCTCAAGCAAATCAACACACCCACCCAACTTGGTGTCATCTGCAAATTAACTGAGGGTGCCCTCAATCCCCTCTTCCAGGACACTGATTAAGACATTAAAGAGAACAGGCCCCACTACTGACACCTGGGGAACACCACTTGTGACCAGCCACCAACTGGATTTATCTTCATTCACCAACATTATTTGGGCCCGGCCATCCAGACAGTTTTTTACCCAGTGAAGAATATGCCCAACCAAGCCATCAACAGCCAGTTTCTCCAGGACAGTGCTGTGGGAAGTGGTGTCAAAGGCTTTACTAAAGTCCAGGTGGACAATACCCACAGCCTATCTCTCATTGACTAAGTAGGTCACCTTGTCATAGAAGGAAATCAGGTTAGTCAAGCAGGACCTGCCTTTCATAAAGCCATGCTAATTGCGTCTGATCACCTGGTTGTCCCCTATGTGCCGTGTGATGGCAGTCAAGATGATCTGCTCCATAACCTTTGCCAACATTGAGGTTAGACAAGCCTGTAGTTCCTCAGATCCTCCTTCCAGCCCTTCTTGTAGATGGTTGTCACATTTGCTAAACTTCCAGTCAAACAGAACCTCCCCAGTTAGCCAGGGCTGCTGATAAATGATGGAAAGTGGCTTGGTGAACACTTCTGCCAGCTCCTACGGTACCTTTGTATGGATTCCATCCAGTCCCATAGACTTGTATGTGTCTCAGTGGTGTACCAGGTCACTGGCCATTTCCTCTTGGATTATGGGGGCTTCATTCTGTTTCTCACCCCCATCTTCCAGCTCAGGGGACTAGGTACCTGGAGAACAACCGGTCTTATTATTCAAGACTGAGGCAAAGAAGGCATGCACTGCCTCAGCCTTTTCCTCATCCTTAGTCACTATATTTTCTCCCCACATCCAATAGAGGATGGAGATTCTCCTTAGTGCTTTTGCTGTTAGTTTTTATAGAAACATTTGGTATTGTTTCTTACAGAAGCAGCCAGATTAAGTTATAGCTGGGCTTTGGCCCTTCTAATTTTCTCCTTGCATAACCCCACAGAATCTTTGTAGTCCTCTTGAGTTGCCTGCCCCTTCTGCCATAGCCCATATAGGTTTTCCTTTTCTTCCTGAGTTCCAGACAAAGATCTCTTTTCAGCCAGGCTGGTCTTCTTCCCTGCCAGTTTGTCTTATGGCACATTGGGATGGCCTGCTCCTACACCTTAAAGACTTTCCTCTTGAAGAACGTCCAGCCTTCCTGGACTCCTTTGCTCTTCAGAACTGCCTCCCAAGAGACTCTGTCAACTAGGCTCCTAAACAAGCCAAAGTCTGCCCTCTGGAAGTCCAAAGTGGCAGTTTTACTGACTCTCTTCCTTACTTCCCCAAGATTTTAAAACTCTATGACTTCATGATCACTATGTTCAACACGGCCTTCAGCCTTCACATCACCCACAAGTCCTTCTCTGTTAGTGAACGACAGGCCTAGCAGGGAACCTTTGCTAGTTGGCCCTCTGACCAGCTGTGTCAGGAATTTATCTTCCACACACTCCAGGAACCTCCTACACTGTTTCCTCTCTGCTGTGTTGTATTTCCAGCAGACATCTGGTAAGCTGAAGTCCTCCATGAGAACAAGTGGCAGTGACTGTGAGACTTCTCCCAGATGCTTATAGAATAATTCATGTGCTTCCTGATCCTGGTTGAGTGGTCTATAACAGACTCCCACCATGGCCTTCCCCCTGATTCTTACCCATAGACAACCATCATCACCATCATTATGAACAAGACAATCAAAGCACACCCTAAAATAAAGGGCCACTCCACTGCCTCTCCTTCCTGGCCTACCCCTTCTGAAGTGTTTGTAGCCATCCAATGCAGCACTCCAGCTGTGTTAATTGTCTCTCATGATGGCAACTATATCGTATTTTTCCTGCTGTACAATGGCTTCCAGTTTCTCCAGTTTGTTGCCCATGCTGCATGCATTGGTGTAGATGAACTTCATTTGGGCTATTGATCTAATCCTCTTTTTGGAAGGATATGGTCTAATTCCTACGAGACCATTCCCAGGCACTTCCATGATTTCTAACCCAATGGATATGGATATATCTAGCATGTGGACATAACCCTCTACTTCAGCCATCACATCTGTTTTAAATAATAAAAATCACAACACTGCCAATACTCTTTTTTTACAAAAAACTTCACAGCATGAAAACTTCTTCCCTGTAATAAGAAGAGAGCTCTAAACCTGTACTGCACAGATTTATTAACCTAGCCAAAATGAGAGGCGTATCTTTCTTCACTAAGTGTTATCATTTTTACATAAGACATGTCCACAAGGGAATAAATTTAGAGATCATTTTTTGTTTACTTTGAAGAGAGGGTTACCATCTGAGATAAATAACCACAATGCTGCATCTTTATTTTCTGAAGTTTAATTTCTAAAATACGTTTATTATTATGCTAAGCTACAAAATATACATATTATACAGTATATAGCTAATTAAAAACTCCTGTTCCACATGGTATATAATACACTATGGTGATAAACAGGTCTTCAGCAGAAAAAATGAACAAAATATAAAACCAGTAAGTTTACATATTCAATACTTACTTCAATGTCATTTCTGTTTTATAGGATGCAAATATAATGTCTGCATCAAAAAAGCACACATCTGTGATTTTACTATTGATTATTAGTACCCACAAAATTTATCACGCTCTCCCAGAAACAGAACTTTTTAAGTGTTGTTTATTTTGTGAGTAAATCACTGTCTCCAACATGCTCAGCCCTCCTTACACTCCCTCTTTGCCACACTGAATAGCCAAGTATATATTTATCATTCCTGAAAATTTGAAATCTTTCTATATAGTACCAACTTAAACTTTCTTTATTTGGCTCACTATTTTTTCACATAGGTTTTGCTATCTTTTCTTTAAAGTGTATACCAAAACACCAAAGAAGGGAAATGCTAGTGTCCATTCATGTACATGCATACAACATAATAACCTTAGACTTCTATCAAGGAAGAGCAGTAGTATGGCTTTATAAGGACTGCAGTTAAGCATTCAGACAGCTAGGAGAAGCTGCATATGTATTCAGTGACATTTACAGAATGTCTATTTATTATTTCTTACGCATAAACTACTTCCATACACATCACGTTGTGAAGCTTTTGTCTTCTGCTCTATGGCAACCTACATGACTGTGCTTTTAAATTTTATTTCCTAAATAAATTCTCAATAGCTATATGACAATTTCTGATCTGGTGCCCATGAGACCAGGTAGCCATTCCCTGTGTTGAGATGATGGGCATGCCTGTGGCCATGCAGGTTGTGGCCATCCTGGATATTCTGTCCCTATACTGTAATGCCTTCCAGCACAGTGGAGCAATGAGAGCAGCATCTGGAAGTAAGTAGTGTCTTTCCCACACAAAGAAATCATTATTTTCCAGTCCATTGATCACCTGCCTTAGCCAGCATTCGGACCACGATATTCACCAAGCAACTGATGCAAGGATCATTGCAGACTATTTCCCTGTCAACCTGTAATGCAGCACCATAAGCCTTTTGTAATCACAGACAAGGGCTCAAGAACAAGCTCCAGACATCAAGATTTGAATTCAGTTTTCCAGTGTCTAACACAGGATGGCATGAATATACACCTTTTGATCCTTCTTAAACCACGCCCTCAGCCTCCACAAAATAAAATCAGTGGTCAGAGCTTTCCACACCTCAGAGAAAGTCATACTTCCACTGTTGTAAGGATTAGCACAGAAAAATGGAGATTTGTATAGACAAATAATTTGTACTGATCACTTCTGAAACCAACAAAAAAAATTAGAATTATAAAAATCTGAATATGAAAACTTTTCTTTGAAAATAAAAAACACATAGACCTGCTTAGCAACTACAAGAGTTTGCATTTCTAGCAGACCATCTGATCATAATATTCATACAGATCTTGATTTTGACTCAAAAATCCCATCTACCGAATACTCTGCTATTAAAGGATGTATTTTAGGAAGTTCTGTCCTTATGCCAATCTAGTTTCACAAGTCTTCCTGTAACAATCTAAGCTGGAAACGCAGGCTGCAGATTTACAGCTGATTACAACTGAGAATTTTCTCAACATCAAATACATCTCTCCATTTCAGTCTGAGCAGAATACAAACAGAATATTTCTGTTGACATAAATGCACTAAATCTGTTTTAGAATGTGTTCCAGGGAAAACATCAATTGAAAAATTGATATCAACTAGAGTTGATTAATGTATGAATTGTTTCAGAGCTGCGTGCAATCTCCCAGCAATAGTTCTATTTCTTTACTTGAACCAGCTTGCCAATTATCATTATGCATAACTATGAAACTGGGACAAAATTTTGATGATGATGTTTACATCTTATCCAGTATGCACATAAATTTAGTCTAGTATAAAAAAAAAAAAGCTGTCATTAAAGTGTCTTACAACTGGGTACAGAACAATGCGTTCTTAGCTGTGAACAGCATTTTCAGGCATGTGTCCATGCCCCATGACAAATGTTGTTACTTATGCACAGTAGTTGATTGTACCAGGCAAATAGTGATATGTGCCCACAAAAAATGCAGAAATGCAAGTGTGAACTTTGAATATCTAACTCTAATATTACAGTAGCTGCCTCTAGTATCACCAATGCTTTATTTATTATCATCATAAATCAAGTTATTTTAATACTGTTCATTCAGAGTTTTGAAGGTTCAAAGACTAACAGAAGAGCTGGTTGCATCTTGAAAAAACATGTTTGCAACTGTTGATGTGAATACTAAAAAGCTCTTTTAAAGGATCTTCTTATTGCTATTCCGAAATGTTTGCATGCATGGACTTCTGCATGCATATATGTTGCAAAACGACTGTTTTTCCAGTGAAAATCACTTAATTCCTTGGAGATACAAACTGGATTTTAATGGTACTGTATGATAGGTTGGAAAATCTGGTTCCTGCGTGCCCATGTATGCATCTGTATTTCTCTTTGACATTGACTTTACCCTGTAATAGACTTAATTCGACCTTTTAAATAAATTATCCCTGATCTATATCTTTTTGTTTGTTTGTTTTACTGCTGTGTGAAGAACTTTCACAGTAAGATCCTACATCTTGAGTTCTGACAGGAGGATTGCAGCTTCTGCTGTGTGTTGTAACAAATGTGATGCACTGTCTTCCGGAGTGAAGACCTTGAGGGCATCATGGAAGATACGTCCATACAAGAAGCCAGGCTTATACAGGTGGATAAACACATAAAATGGTAAAACTAAATCTCTTGCACTACAGTGGCATTTTAAAATAACAGTATTTCAGCGGGTAGATAAAAACATTTTGCGTTTCTATTTTTTTCCACAGAAAAGTCAGCATTTTTCCCAGGGGAATATTTTCCCACACTCTTCTTAATACACTCCACAGATTTCCTAATACAAGTGAGAATAATTACATTTGCAGGTAATGATAACTGAAGTCTTCTGAAGTAATAGTTGAGATGTAATTAAAAACTTAGCGAAAGTTCTTGGTGATAAATGCCAGAAAACAAACAAACCCAACCCAAAAATCAAACAGGAAAAAAAAAGTCTCAACCCTTGTCACCAAAGGCTATGGAGTCCATCAGGGAAACCCAAGCAGAAAAAATGCCTATGCTCTGGATAGTCTTTAGAAGCTTTCTTTTCCATCTACATTTACAAGCCTTTTGCAGGGAGTTCTTGTAAATCCTTTTCAACAAGGAGTAGTAGATTCAGATTATGAGATTCTTTTGAGCACACTTGTTATGCAAGGAATCTAATCTCAAATGAAAGTATTTGCGTAAACAAAGTTACTTGCTTTATTTAGTTATTAAGTGGTCAAAACAAAACATTCATTTAGCCAGAGGAAGGAGCTGGAGCATCCTCTCCAGCACAGGCAGGCAAGTGTTTACCACAGACAGCACGTGTGGGCAGGAGTCCAGAAAGCAAGACAGGAACAGGCAGAGGAACAGCCTTTCACCCTCAGAACCTGGTTAACAGCTCAACCGACTATCCAAGGGAGCACCTGTTTCACAAACACTAGGTCTCTACATCCATTTTCAAACGTACACAGTGCATAGTAAGCAAAAAAACCCCAAAGTCAACAACAACAAAAAACCCACTAAACTGCTATGCTCTGGGTGAGTAAAATGCATATGAACTGAAATTGAGGATGCAAATGGATGTAACAGCAATAACTCTGGGCATAATGGACAAACAAGTATTGCCACATGCAAAATAAGGGAGAAATCGATCTGGTTTTAAGAACTCAATTGAGGGAACGACTGAAAATATTAGAATGCTGGAAAGGCACTGTCAAACATAAAGCACCTGCTTAACATTACTGCTAATTGTGGGTGAAGGAAATGGCCCCAGCAAAATTTGTTTGACGATGATTAAATTTAATTGCTATATACAAAGTGCTACCTACTGACTGAAACAAAATATGCTCGAAAGTGATACTTACCACAAAACCAGGTTTAATACAAGGCATGAGCAGTAAGGCTGTATGTGGCTAAAAACACATTCTTTGTCTCTCACGTGTTGCAGAAATGCACAGGAAGCACAATAACAGGAATCACAAAATCAAGGAATAAGGTCACCATAAGGTTGAGTGTGGGATGCAGGAATGCTTATATTTTCCAGCACAGTGGAGGCATTAGGGTTGGTAGGAAACACACCCAGCCCACTCTGAGACATGAAGAGCCAGGAATCAATGAGATTAGAAACAGTTAATAAGGAGTGCCTTCCCTCAGCTTGTGTAAGGCAGGTACCTTGCTAAGCCAGCTCCACGCTATCAGCAGAGCATGTGGGATCCCCTCTGGCAGGTGGCCACTTCTGCTGGAGGCAGCTACCAGAGACTTTTGGCACAGAAAACCGAACGTACATTTTCCATTTTCTTTCCCATTTCTCCCTCTTTCTCTTTCTACATTATTTTGTCAGTACAGTTGGGCTTTTTTCCTCCCTTTCCCTTCATAGAAACTACGCAAGCCAGATCATTTATTGAAGCTGCTGGTTCGTTTTTGGTCCCTTTATACTAAATTTCTTAATTGAAATTTTACTTCCTATTACTACCCTTCCTCTCCACTTTCAGGGCTGTTGAGGGTACAGCCACAGTGCTGAGGGATGACTTGCTTATGATCAGAAACTCACAATTATTTGGTCTTCCAGCTAATCACCCAGATATATGGTGGATCCCCCTTTTAACCCACTGCCACCTGGACCGTATCTCACATGATGCACATTCATCATGTGTAGCCTTTAAATTGCTTTTTGACAATGGTGCTTGGCACATGTCTCTCCTCACTGGTGGCAAACACAAAACTGGCATTTTTTATGGCAGACTCAGTTGTGCTAGCATTTCCTGATTAGGCTCAAGCAGACGGAGAAAGCTGCCTGTGTCATAGCTCTGCTATTCTCTCTTCATAATCCCTCAGTCCTCAAACATGCTTGGATTTTCTAAGAAGTTTTCCAGTTCCCAGTGTTGTTATCTGCTACAGAGAGTAAAGAGGTGGTACTCCTGTACCACAGTCCTGGTTATGCTTGCATGAGTGCTGGAACAGCATGCTTAAAGTTCAGTATCAACTAAACAGTCATTATTTCCAAGAACCTGTAATGTTCTTATAATTACTGGAGCCTCTGGACATGGGGTGAGAGCTGTGCTTTTTAAAAGGTAGCTCTGCATAACAGTGAAGCATTTCCCACCCCCACACCCCAAAGAAATTAGGCAAGTGCTAAGTGCAACAGAGCAGCTGCTTGACAGCCTTATTAGAAAACAGCTTACAAAAGTACGTGAAAAATACCGTATTCAGTTGAAGCTGCAGGGAACAACGGAAGAAAAATAATTAGCCGAGTCAGAAATTGGCTAAAGCACTGAGATTTGTGAGCCTTCTACTTCCTTTGAAATCCAAAGGGATCGTTAAATACCAAGTAGTAACTGAGACTTTGTTTATATCTCACCTTAAAAAGCCACAAGCAGAACAGTGCACCCTAATAACGTTCTTGGCTCAGAAATTATTCAGAAGCAAGAGGGCCATCTGCTGAATTCCCAGTACCATTTTCTGCTATATCCTGGAAAATTTTCTTTTAAAGTTTCACAGATGAGTCCTTTTCAGTGCCAGCTTTGTTAGACCTCTGAGGTGTAGCAGTAAACCTCTGAGCAGGTATGACTTCAGGCGAATATTACAGCATACCTATCATTACTGCAAAAACTAAAACCAGTACAGTGATCAATGTAATCTATTTAGGACTCAAAAACCCTGTAGACAACATAATCAGTTTGAAGTTTATGCAGTATCTCTATATCATAATGCATTTCCTCTATATCATAATGCATTTCATTAAATAAAAATTTTCAGAAGCAGAAAACTTCCTCATAATATGTTCCTGAATAGAACCTACCAGAAAAAAAAAAAGAAAAGAAAACAAAACTTAAAGCATAGAATCAGGTCTCTAAAATAAGCAGCTTCCTTCTTCAGCTTACTGTCCATTATACTCAATAATGTTGGCAAACACAGCATTCTCTTCCCTGTGCAAGTCTATCACAACTCCATTGATAGATGATTCACTGGTGACTTCTTCTGATTCCACTCTTTCTGAATTCATTACCACTAACTTCAGATCCCAGCTTCAGCACATTCTTAGCTAGTTCCTTTTCCAATGTGTGAAAGCGGGCAAAGGAAAGGTAGAATTTTACGATGATTTTATGGCAATGTCACTGCACATCCACATGCACAAACAAAGTGCATTATCTTTGTAGTCATCCATATCTTCTTCTTAGTACTGCTACACCAAAGGTCTCTCTACATACCAAGAAGAAGGACTAGAATTGTTTCTGACACAGTAATAGCAAAGTATGCTAAATAAATACTACAGAAACATCCAGATTGAAAAATCCTTATTCATATAACCATGAAATTTGATAAGGGTATTTAAAATATCCACCACTGTTCTCATTTCTTAAAGCATAGCCTTAAGTCTACTGACATTTCATGGTCTGTTAATACAGAACACTTTAAATATAGAAAGGTACATATTATCCATTAAAGACTCATGCATAAGACAGCTCATAGTGTACAAATATGACTATTTAATGGTGCAAACTATAAAATTGAATCAAGGCCACTCCCAAGTTCAGCATTTTAAAGATGACTACAAAACATAACCTGTATCTTTCAAAGTTATAATCAGCAGGTATTAGATAAAAGCATAAGCACATCACAGGGACTACAACTAAATGCTACTTACTTAGGATGTCTTTCTTAAGTATAAGAAGTGGTCACAAGTTTAGCCCACAGCCTACTGCTACAGAAAATGCAAATAGTTGGATAGTTCATTTGCATTGTGTGGGGACTTTTTTCATGCTTAAAACAGTTTTACTACCTCAGTCAATACTAAAACTCAATATGTAGGACTCTTGCATCCATAATGTGCCCAGGTCTTGTTTGCTGTTCACTATTCTCAACTTCATACACACTGATGAGCAAGAGTGGTTTCCATGATCTGGAAAGCTATGTCTGTAAGTGCCAGCAAATTACTTTAGGGAATCACTGCTTTCAGTATTTATTTGCAAACTATTATCCACTTTGCCACTAAGCATCCCTTATTTTACTGCTAAAATCTGGACTCCCATACGAAAATATGAAAACAGTATATATAAAACAGTAGTAAATGCTAAATATCAAACACATAAAAGAGTTCTAGAGCAACAAGTACCCAGTATTGATAAAACATTAATGTATCATGTACCTTTATTCCTATAAGCTGCCATCATTAACTCTCCACAGGACTTAGCCAATCACCTGAAACGCTTGACTAGCTTCAAAGACTGCCACTAAAAACAGCAAAAGCAAATAAAGAAAAAAAAAGTTTTCCCACAAGAGTTCAAAATGAAAGCTAAAGGCTGTTAAAATTCAGTTCTTCCTATAGAAATAGTCCCAAACCATGTAAAGTGTCCCAACTCCTGGCCACATGGATCTCAAAAACAAGGGATTCTATCTTAGCAGACAGCAATACAAAGTGCTCTTGCTACTTGTTTCAGACTCTGGAAAGCTCACATTAAAGAACGTTTCCACACAGTGAAAGAGATCTGAAGTATTTTCAAGTTCGTAATTTTTTCCCTTTTCTACTAAATCCTAGATAGCTGGCTTCAGATTAAGATACTTCAATATAAAGCAAAATCTTACAAAACAAAGAAACAAAAATACATCTTTAAGCAATAAAAAACATCAATGGAATTATTTGTCTTTTTCTTTCATTTTTGCATTTAAACAAAAAATACTCCCAGCTGGCAGCAGAACTATATTTAAAATTATGATTTGATAATGGAATCAGACAATTATATTTGTTTCAGTAAGTATTCAGGCTGAGAGGAGTGGTGTGCATATTCAGTAGGTCGCTAGAAAGAATGGGATGGAAGTTGCAAAGTGAAAGATTTGGAACATAACACTATTTGGAGGATAGTATCTTCTGATACTCCTCAACTTGAATATTAGTTGTTAAAACTCTACTAAATGCAAAGTATTTTCAATCAAGACTTTTCCTACTTCACATATTTGAGGTCTTTTTCTTTTTACCTTTATAATTTTGTTCAGAATTCTCAGCTAGCATCTCCTGCATTTCGGGAGCTTCTACACTCAAGGATGAATGAGCTCCACGGGTCAGAGAACCTAAACACAGCTCAGCCAATGTTTGATTGATGATACCTATGGTGTAGGTGTGTTATATTGCACATGAAAGATACAGCTGTACAAGAGAAGAACCCGTATCATAGTGCTGGCACATGACACAGACGGGATTTTAGAAGTGCAATGAAATATTTGTCACTTTTGGCCATCAAAAGTCAAAAAACCAAAAGCAGAGACTTTGTCATCACAAGCAGTTTCCGAAAAGTGTTTGGGGTGCAGGTGTGTTACGGGGCACAGCCCGGCACTGCCGAAGCCGGAAGGGATCCCACCAGTGGAGGGATCAAGGCATCCCTGATATCTCCGCAAGTCCCGTACAGAGGATGGCAGCTCCGTACCCCTCAGTATTTCCTATCCTAAGACCCGGCACATTGCCAGGGAAAGTTCAGTCGTGGCTACTGAAGCGTTTATGATACTACTACCACTATCGACAGGCGGAGGAGAGGCTACAACGTGCCGGAGCCGCCCAGGCGCTCCCCGCACAACTCCTCAGGACACCCCGCTTCCCGCCGCCCCGACGGCTCCCCCCGGGCACCCCGATGCACCCCGCCCCGGCAGTATCCCGGGTACCTCGCTGCCCTCCGCCCCGGCGTCTCCCCTCGGGCATCCCGCTGCCCTCCGCCCCGGCGGCGGCGGCGACTCGCAGCCCGGCACACACTCGACCCTACGAAACGCCTTTAGCGACTCACAGAGACCGTCTACGGCAGCTAGACGGGTCTCTGGTCTCCGCAGGACCTCCCCAAACTTCACGCATGTTCTGCTCAGATGTCGGTGTCGACAGGTAGATCACAACATGCCGCAGCCAAACACGCAAGTTCCTTTTTTTGTAGTCGAAAACGGCAGGTCAATCGCTCCTCATCCTCCGCAGCGTCAAAACCTTGGACAAGGTACTAAACCGCGGCACCTGGAGCCGGCACCGACACCGCGCCCTCCCCTCTAGCAGCCTCCAACTTTCCTTCAAATCGTCAGAAATCAACCTTGCCGCCGGCATGAGCCCTAGGCGCGATCAGCGGAGAGCCGCAGCTGAAGCCCCACCGCGGGGAGCCAGCACTGCCCCCGACCCCGGCCCCCGTGGGGCGGCTGCCGACGGAGAAACTTTTCCGAGCCGCCCGGCGCGGCCGCCCCGCAGAGCGGGACCGAGCCGGGGCCCACGCACCGAGCGCCCGGCGGCCAACGCCGNGCGGGGGTACCCGCAGCCCCGCGCCCACCCGTCCGCCCGCACCGCTCCTACCGTGCGGGGGGCAAGTGAGGGAGGGAGCGAGGAGGTGGCAGTTACCGGCGAGCGAGCGCCCTTCTTGCAGAGCGGTCCCCTGAAGACGCCTTTGATGCCGCGGTAGTGCCCGTTGCTGAGGTGCCGGGAGCTGATGACCAGGTAGCAAGCCATGCGGGCCCCCCAGGCGGGGGGAGCCCCCCAGCCCCGCGGGCGGCGGGGGGAAAGGCAGGCCGGCTTCTCCTCGGCGGCGGCGGCGGCGGTGCTATCCCCGCCGGAGCAGAAGCCCGCATGAAGGAGCGGGAGGAACCGCAGCAGCGATCTATCCCCTCCCGTCTCATCCAGCGCCCGGGTGAGCGCTGCCAGCAGCAGGATGCACGGAAGGCGGCAGCAGCGGCGGCAGCCAGAGCACAGCTGGGGGAGCGCGGCAGCCAGTCCGCATGCTGCTCCGCGGCTGGCAGACGGGCCCGGGGAAAAGAAGGGCACGGTGCAACTTGCACTGTCCGCCGCTGCTACCGCCCCTTCTCCCCCGCCGCCTCCTTCTCACACCAGGCCACCGGCAGCCGAGATCCGGAGGGGAGTTTCTCTGCCGCAGCTCGGGTGGAGGCTGCGCCCCATGGCTCTTTCCTCCGCCGGGCTGGCTGGTGGATGCAGCCGGCAGCCGCGCACAGCCCTCGGCCACTCCGCTCCTCCCGTGCCGCCGCTGCAGTCGGCGCCGCGCCTCGCCTCACCTCCGCCGGCTAGGGGGGAGGCGGTGCGTGAAGTAAGGAGGGCGGAGGAGGGGTAGGGCCGAGGAGGGGGCGGCAGCCGGCCGGGGGGCGGTGGCGGGTGGGAGGACTTTGCCCCTCGCCACCCCGGGGAGGGGAGTGGACCGCGGCCGGCAGCCCCGAGCGGAGTGGCTCGGACAAGGGGCTAGGCGGCTCGGCGAGCTGGCCGCCCTCCTCCCTCTCCTCTTCGCCCAATTTTCCCGCCTTCGATGGGAAGGAGGTACTGTCCCTTCTCCGCCTGTCTCCGGTTGCGCTTCCACATCTCCCCCACATCCCCTCACCTCTCCTTCCCCTTCCCTCCGCTGTCCCGCAAGCTGTCCCCTGGCTGGGGCTGCGGCTGTCCCCCGTCCTTAGGGGTGCGGAGCGGAGCGGGAAACACCCTCCCGCGACCGTGCCGGGGATGTGAGCGGGCACCGTGCCCCCGCAGCCAGCCGCGGCGGCGGCGGGTTCACGGGAAACATTGCCGCTCCGCTTCCCGCTGCTGCCTGGAAGCGCAAATTCAGGACCGCGGCGAGGGCTGCGCGCAGCTGCCCAGACTGACTGTGCACCCCCCAGTTTGAGACTGTGCTTGCTCCATCGTCCCCGCTGACAGCTTGTGAATTTAGGTGTGTGGTGTCATTTACGACCTAAATGATTTACAGAGAACCACCGCTGAATAGCTGAAACAGGTTGTTCTTTTCCCCTTCTGCAAGAGACATTCGCGATGCGCCTCGGACCTGCCTGTGCACACTCAGCTTCTTTCATCAGGTCGCAAGTATTGCCTCTGCTCTGCTACTTACTAGGTCGATAAAAATAAATCAATAAATCACGCGGCCTTAGTAGTCACCTGCAAATCATTAATTTCTTCCAAGGAGAGTACTTTAAACTGTAGATAAGAATTATTTCAGATTTTTCATTTAATCCTGTAAAAACCTATATTTTTAGGTATTTAGTGAATTAAGCTGATAAGCCATGCTCATTCTAATTTTAGTCTCTCAAGAACTATTTTTCTATGAACCTAGCACAAATAAAAGACTGTACGTGTAAAATAGTGTTCCAGTCTTGGCATACAATGTTTCATATACAATATAAAATCTTATTATATGCATGTGCATGTACATATACACAAAAGGTCAAATCTGATATTATGTATTTTATTAATAAATATATAATGTTATAAAGAAAACAAAATGCATCTGAACTTGGTATAATCAAAGCTGGACGTAATATATCAAGAACATCCTTATGGTAACTATAATACAGTGTTTTGCAATTTAAAAAACTCTGGTCAGGGTCAAATTAAGCTGGTAAAACTCAGGTGCAAAATAAATAAAAGGACTTGGCTCTTTGCATAATGTATGGTTGAGCTGTGGGACTCCTTGCCAAAGGGTGTTGTGATCACAGATTAAAAAGTCCTATGAATCAGTACAGATCAGGCTTTAGGGCTTGGGAGCAATACAGTGCCCACAACAGACCTGTGAAAGACTTTTCTGAAGTAGGAATTTATGCTGGAAAGTGGCTTTTGAGAAATTACACTACCATACTGAAAAAAAACTTATCCATTCTTAATTTGGTGGTAAAAATGAACTTTTATGATTTCCTCCTACAAGCCACAGTTGTGCGAGTGACTTCAAATCTATTCTTGTTGGCATAAAATTTATATGTTTTGTTAATACAAGTTCTTTCTGAAATAACTCCTCTGTAATCCTGTTAAAAGTATTAGCTTCATTTTGAATTTCAGTCTACAGTTTGAGTTTCTGACTCTGCACTGAACATGCAGTTCTGGAAGTAAAGATAAGCATCTTTTCTCTCTGGCAATGCAATGAACTTTCCAAAACTTTCCTTCTCTGTGATGCAGCTGTTGTTCCTCAGAAGAGAAAGAGAATTTATATCTCATCTTAATGGCTTGCATAGAGGTCTCCATTCCTTTTCTGTTGGGAAGAGGCATGGTAAGTCCTTTGCTCCCCAGAGCTGGTGTTCTATTACAAAGTGAAGAAAAAAGTACAGAAGACCCACAGCACATGCATACAAAGGAGTTGCATGTTCATGTGTTGCAGCTACGTGGACAGACTAGCCAACCTGTGTCACCCACAGAGGAGCTTCAACACAAGCTGAAACTGTGCAGGAGCTTCACTGTAGACTAAGGAACAGTACTTTCCTCCTTAAACTTATATAGTCTTCCATGGTTCATTTACTAAGATTGTATGAATGGGAAATTATTTGCCCCAGAGTAGATGGCACAGTACTCATCTTGCTGAGAAGGATGATGTGCTCAATTGACCCTGCTGTGAAAGGTAGAAGTCATTTTAGGCTTACTTCCCTTTGCAAACTCAGGGGAATAGTTACTATGACCACTAATCTAATTTATAAACAATTTGTAGGACGCAAGCCTGAGAAAATGAGATTAAGAGTTGTCAAATGGAACGATTAAATGTTAATTATAGCACTACCTGAACATTCCCCCAAGTCTCTGGAGATGCTGCACCTTCTCTCTTTCATCACAGGTCATGTAGAAATATGAGCCTCAACTATTAGTAGTTTCTTCTGGGTCCAATCCTTCACTACCTTAGATATCATAAAGTAATTTTCAGCTGAGCACAGTGGATGTAAAATACTACCTTTCAGAACATTACGCTTTCTTTGCAGGAGTCTTAGTGACTTTCCAAGATGCAAGGAAGTGGAGAAGCAGGTCAGCTGTCACTAAGAGATGATGATTAGAATAATGAAATGTTCTCCGGTTCATCCATTCTTTCAGTTTACACTGGTTTTTACCATTAATGAAGATTACTTAGCATTTATTGCCCTCCCCTCAAAGTCTGCAAGCGTTTTCTAATTGTTCTTAGAAGGGATTGTCCTCATTGAACAATGTAGTGTCAAATTGAAATACCCAGCCTAGATCTAAAGCCACTAGTTCTGGCATAAAAATACTCTGAAAATCAGGCAGTGGAGAACCATATTAATGCAGTCATCACTTTTAATGGCTGAGCTAATTTGTATGCTGCTTTGCAGCATTAGACAGTACTGTATAGTCATACCCTTAAAACTTTGTCTACTTTGTGAATTTTATTTAAATTGTAATTCAAGTATTGCTCCTAATTTGAGTTCCACCTGCACACAAAGTCCAGTATGCTGATATTCTCTGATGTATAGGTAAAAACTACAGTTAGCGTGATTTACCAGCTGCTAACATTACCATTCCTCAGCATGGATGCAGGCTAGATCCACTCAAGGGCCCCAGTTCTAAAATGTTTCTCACAATCCCCTTACTGTGCTCAGAAAGAACAAAGACATCCTTCCCCATGCCTCCAGACATGAGAAAATTCAAAGACTGCAAAGAATCTTCTGGCACTACACCTCTAGAAATTTTACTTTAGTAATCAAACAAGAACAGAGGCTGTGTAGACACCCAGCATGAATACTGCTTCACAGTCTGTTTATTTTCACTTGAGTTAGTTTAATATGAGAAGTTTTTCAATGCAGAAGAACCCAAGCGGTCCCTACAGTAAGAACATACTGTACTGATGGGACTTTTACAAGTGGTCTTCCTCATGGTACAGAGTGAGTGAATGAGTGTGTGAGTGAATGAATGGGTGAGATCAACATCCTGGCAAGACAATTCAAGCATAAAAACACACAATGAGGTTCCTTACGTATAACAGAAATGTCTTAGCTTTACATACAGTATGTTATTTTCTGACACAAAGAACATTTTAAAGCTGTACATCAAGTCCTGGCAGTATGTGCAGATCTTAGGATTATAACTGCTTAAACTACATATTCGTCCACTCTAACCCATCCACCCAGTCTCTAACTCTTCTCCATTCTAGTGGTCCATAACTACAGCTAATTCCTCAGGGTTCAAGTGAAAAGTGAATTCCTGGCCCACTGAAACCAATGACGTTTTTGATGTAAACAGAAGCAGTTTCTCTAGAAACTTTCACCTGTTACGTGTGTCACCATACAGTAACAAACTTACAGAAGCCTAGAACATACCACTACAACATTAGTTGTCCTGTTATTCTACCTGAAGACATTATCTAATATCCCCAAAGAATCCTAATGTTTGGAAATTAGAACCATATATTAGAAATAGTCAATATTTCTGTAGATCACATTAATAGATTTTAACCTGATTGATTTGTTTTACTCAGTGCAGCATACATTTTGGGAAACATTTTGTAAAGTTTGGTTCTTATTTAGAAGTCTCAGTGAATGCAAAAATAAACGATGAGATGGTCTGCATAAAACTTCTTTGGTTTGCTTTCAGTGAAATGGAAACTTCAAATCTCTGTTCTCTTATTCCTGAATTGTAAAAGACACCAATTATATTTTTTTCTGAAGTATTAGTAAAAGCCTCATTACATCTGTCTTTGTTTCATTAATTAATTTAGAATATTTTAGTCCTTCCCTATTTTATTCCATTTGAAGTAAACATAGTACTGCTTATCTAAACATTTTTAATCCCAGGCTGCTTCTTTTTATCTAAGTAGTAGTTGCATTCCTCTTGTGAATCGCTTATGTAAGCAGCTTTCTATTACCCAAAACGTGAATCTGTCAAGGTTTATATACTTGAAGCATTGATGGCTAAGTTACTCTACTCTCTAGTCCATGCAGAGTCAATGACATCATTTTACTTTGGATGGAGCTTTCTGGAATGTCTAAGTGCTGAACAATCACTTTATAGTCTACAGCTCACTATTAATTGTGTAGCCAGCAAATAGAGCAGTCTTCATGATGATCAAACCAAGCGCGTGCGTATACATCAGTGAAAAGTGGCAAATCATGCCCTATTTTCACATAGGCTCATGCTCCACTGGTTTTTAGATGATTAGAATGTATGAATATAGGTGAACAAGAATCTCATTCAAATAATTTATCCTTACCATCTCTTTTCTCTGATATATTTCTCATGTGGCATTCAGCAACCTCTCTGCATTACTTTTTCTATCACTAAAAAGACAGTGTAATGTTTTCTTCGGAGTTTTTGTGAGAATTACTAAATAGTGTAACCACAGACATAAAGCAGAATGATAAGTGTTACTAGGTGATATTGGAGAAGACTGCTGATTTCATAATCAGTTACAAATGTGAAAGAAATCTATTCTTTTCAGAAGGTGGCTGGACATGCCATTCATTAAATTAATAGATGAGTAATGCATATTGAACTTTAATCCTGTATGAACAAGAGTTCAATATTTTCAGAGTGTTTGTACAATGATGTAAAGATATGTTCCATCTTCTATTCAGAAAAGAAAATATTCATTGCTTTCTTCTTATTGTTAGTGCTATTCTTTACCTAAATTAGAATGGACATAGAAAGGATAATGGCAAGTAGCCTCTGATACAAAAAATACATAGCAGAGCTCCAATTCTGTTTTAGTAGCAAATCGTTTTTTTTCAGGAATATGATACATGAAAGAGGTGAAGGTATAGCAGTGTTTTCATACTCTTGCCAATTTATTATGTTTGCTTAAATATTTAATGCATCAATCTCTTTCTAAAGGAAGAATATGGTTTGTATTTCAAGTCTTGTAGTTTTCTTACATGTTCTTGCTGCTAAATCCCAGCAAAAGTTTAATTACTTGCTGGACATCCACAAGAGAGGTGATTCACATTTTTTATTGTTCATCAATGGTCATCAGGCTGATCTCCTGGGGTTAGCACTGCATTTACTAGTGGCCTTAATATCTAAAAGGTGAGTAAAGTTATTGCATTTTATTACCAGGAGCAAGAATTGAATATTAACTGGAGAACAGGTATTTTAAAATTACTATAGAAGAGTGTAAGGAGAAGGAAAATATTGCTTAAGCTCAGCCAGAGAAGCTGTCAGCATAAGTTTCAGCCACAGATACATTAATTTCAGTAACCAACATAACCACAGCTGCCAGTCTCTTTTCCAACTCATACTCATTTGTTTCAAGGACTGCTCCACAGGCAACCATAAAGAAGCAGCCTAGGAACAGGAGAGGACTCCCATTGCAAAGGAATGATGAAGGCAACTTCCATTGTGTAGATTTTATCATTCTAGATAGTCCATTTTCCTCAGGCATACCTCTGCCCCCTCCTCATCCCATCCTTACAGGAGAAAAACTGTAAGATTTTGGGTAGAACTAGAAGAAATTTTCCCAACAATACAGCTGGACTGTAGGAGGTCCTTCCCTCCTTGTTCAAGACATTGTGGGATGATATTTTCACTTGAGATTAAGACCCCTTACATGAGAAAGAGTAAGTAATTAAGAAACACACGTGTGGTATTTGGCGTGTTTTAAGATCTAGCACACTTTTAATTTGTACTAGTACATTTCCAGGAATCACATATTTTTGTAATAGTGTATCCTGTGTATTGCTTTTTAAATTGCAATAGGTCATTCTTCCGTTGTATCCATAAAAACTGCAGCAGTGATGTAGGACTTGAGAGTGAAGTTCAAATATATTGCTAGTTTGAACCTTGCAGTGAAGTCCCTCTCTCTGTCACACATACATGTTATTTTTTTTTATCCTGCTGCATCTTCAGCCTTTGAGGCCTATTAACTGGCATAAGATCATGTACGGTTTGCAAAGGACTCCGAAGTCATGCTTGTCAGAGAAGGAATATTATTACTTTTTACAACGTGAATGAGAATTCAGATTGGGAAAAGCAAGAGTTGAGGGGGAATACTTGAGGTGCCACACAAGTTGGATAAAGATCACTGACCTGAGAACTCTATACATTCTGACCATAAGAAGGAAAAGATAAGTAAATACATATAGGTTCTGTATGGAGGGGACCAGTTGGTATGGTAGTTGACTAAGACCCTTCATATAAAAACAGACAAGGAAATAGCAAATCTTTTCTATAACTTTGGAAGAAATAAATAAATGTGAAGTCTGCTGAAGTCCCAGCAGCAAAATGCATTTTTATGTATATATCTATGTCTTATATAAATACATGAACATATTATGTATATATTACTTGACATATGTATAAATATGTCTGATGTCCATATATTAATGAAATAATTAAGAAGTACTTATTTAAAAGCTTAAAATGTCAAGACCTACATCAATTTATTTCCTATGCTGTTTTTCCTTTTCCCCACTAGAGCAAAGTGACAATTTTTAATATCTTTTTTTAGGAAACTCAATGACAGGGTGGTGTTTTAGTAATCCTCATCAAAGTAGTACAGAACTTGAGTTTGAGGTGTTCACACTCATTAAACTACTATACTACCTAAGCTATCTCAGATCTTCATGTTTCCATAGAAGTATTTATTATGCACTACCACAAGATCACCTTGCTAGTTCTGTATGTTTCCTGTTGCCAGTATTTCATCATCTATCCATGTTAATACTTAGGCAGACAACCTTTAAAAAGACTTTACAAAGAAAGCCATGAAAGGCACAGAAGAAATTTCAAGCTGACAACAGCATTTGTCAACGGATATCGTCTGGAATTCAGATGTTTACCAAACATGGAGTCCTTCATATTATTAAGTGTCTATGAAATGACAGTTCTTTTTAAGGCTGATACCTACATACTTTCTCTAAAACAGACAAGTATACCAAGAGTTTTTGGAGTGTTATTATGCCCTAGATTTGTTCCTTAGTAGGCTAAAATCTTTCAAGCATTCTGTAATTTCCATTCAAGTCATTTCCAAATCTCCGTGTACCTGAAAGAAAATTGATAATACTGTCATAACCACTTAAATTTCAGTGCTAATTAATAATAAACAAAATATTCAATAAAATCAAAAGATGAAATTCACTCCTAAATAATAACCTAGCACAAGAGTTGTACAGCTTCTACCCACCCTGTGGTATCTTCTGAAAAGTGCTTAAGTGGTTCATGGGCTTGCTGGCATCTGCACAGGTGTAGAATTCATCTGATTTCACTACAAGTATAGCATTCTAGCAATTTGCTTGTGGACAAAAATGTCACAGTTTTCTGTGCAGAAGTGAAGTAGATATTTGCTTCAAATATAAATTTAGTCTCTATTCTTGCAGTTATTTTGTGTTCTAATTATAACAATCTAATTTGTAAACAATACATGCTGAGGTTTTGACAGTGAATTTCTGATGAAAGACAGAGTACAAATTTTAATTATATACAGTTCTAATACAGTGAGCACTGCAGCATTTCTGTCATCTTTGAAATGGTAACAAAATATACAAAAAAGTTTTTGAAATATGAGCATGAAGGTAATGAGATCAATAAATGTCAGCTAGAAAAAGTAATCACAACTCTAGAGACTCACTAACCTTTCTACAGATTTCAGAAATAATAGACTAGCTAGGATGAGGAATCTTTAACAATGAGAAACAGATACAATTATAAGAGGGAAGTGAGCCAAAGACTGCTGAATAATACCAAAACCATTGCCTTTTTAGGTAAATTAGAGAAAACAATATTTTTGCTTTTCCTCCTGTGTTCCTCACCAATGCACTTCCCTTTGCATCTCCTGATTTTGAGATCAAAGTATAATATAAACATATATGTAAACCTAGATTTAAAATATGAAATATGACATCAAGTGCCTTAAGAGATAATGGTTTTCTGGACCGATGGCCTGATCCTTTTCTCAGGCAGACAGAAATGTTAGAATATTCATTGACCTTCATTGAGTTTCAGTCAAATCAATTTTTGCCTGTAAGGGCTTTGCTGTGGCACACCTTCCTCATACAGGATTGCTCAGAGTAGTCTAAAGCAAAGCTGGCTGCAGAGAGCTGTGGAAGGATCTTGCAGGTGACAGGCCAGTAAAATGGAAGATGAAACTCAGTGTCAATAAACACAAAATAACATGTATGGGAAAAGTAACTCAAACTACACATCCAAGATGTTGGTTAATTACCTGCTTCCTCTCAAGGAAGAAATGTTAAAGTTCTTGGACAGGGTTATCCAAAAATGCCAGCTCATTACACAGCAACAGTCAAAAATGACAGTCAAATGTTAGAAACTCCTAGGAAAGCATTGAAGAACAAACCAGAAAACATTTCAACACACTACTCTAAAAGAAAAGGTGAAATAGACTGGAACTAACGAAGCAGGAATGGTGCACAAGCTGAGCTGCAAGTTACTCTTTCCAGTTTCTCAGTGTACAAGAAGTATAACAAAAACATTATGAGGAAGCAATCTTAAAACTAGCAGAGTTTATTTGCATAATCCATCATCAGATTATGAGTTAATTGCTACAGGAGGTTTGTTAACAAAAGGTATAAAAGGACTCCGTTCCTTTCCTGCTATTGAAGAGAAATGTCAAAATACACATACCAAATTAAGAAGTCCCTATACTATTGATTTGCTAGCCAGTAGCTCATAGGAGAGCAAGGACAAGTTTACATTTTCTTGGTTAATGGTATTTTTCTTTGCTGACCATTGCCAGAGAGAAGATACTGGGCATCTCAGCATAGAATATTTTATGTTTTAAATTACAATGCAGTTATAATTTCTGGTCCAGATGCTGTGCTACTTCTTATTTAAATATTGGATAGAATTGCCATTCAAAGTGGCTTGGACAGACTGGAAAAATGAGCTGACAGAAACCCCATGAAGTTCAACAGTGACTAGAACAACCTCGCAGCCAGTACACAGCAAACTCATGCAACAGCACAGACTGGAGACCAACATGCTGAAAAGGAGCTCTCCAGAAAAGGACCTGGGAGTCCTACAGAAGAAAGATGAGTTGAATCAGCAACATGTTCCTGTGATGATGAAGTCTGACAACATTTTTCTCTCTTAGCAAGATTGTAGGCAACAGGTCAATGGATGTGATTAATTCCTTCTACTCCAAACTTGTGAGACCACACCTAAGTACTGTGACCAGTTTTGAGCTCCCCAGAATAAACAGGATTTTAATATACTGGAGTAAATACAAAACAGTTATAGGAGTGTAGCACACTGGACACAAGGAGAGAGTGAGGTAGCTGGGCATGTTGATGCTAATTACTTAAAGCTTTCCTGTAAAACAGAGCACTGCTGCAATATCAGGATAGAAAGTGGAAGGAACTTCGTGTTTGGCATCTAGCTGACTTGCCTGATAAATGTTTCGCTTTCTGCATTCACAGCACAGAAAGACTAATGGAAGCAAAGAAGAAAAAGTAATGCACGTTGAAATTAGACTTTCATCTGATAGCCCAGTTCAGGTGTCTGAGCTGTGCCCAGTGGCTACCAAGAGTGCAGACAGGGACCAGCCACCGGCTAGGTTTTGAACAGTACCAGCTGTGAAGGATCTTTTCTTGGGCTTGAAAAAAATTTATCTTTTTATACTAAATTTGTCCAAATTATAAAATTTAGCTTTAAAAACTCAAAATGCAGACACACACATGCATGCGCATTCATACTCGCAGTCAACTACAGCAGTGGAAAACTTGTGCTTTGATGTTTTAGCTTCAAGAAAAAGCCTTTACAATTGCAATGGAATGATTATAATTGCAAGCTTCCTCTGTCACAGGTATTTAAAACCTTTAAAATTCTCAATGCCTGAATACTGCTATTCATTGATAACATTAGCTCTCACTTCATAGAAGCATGGGTACCTCCCTGACTCCTTAGAGGAAGACAAGTTCCTCCTGCTGTCAGTCCATTAAGAAACAAAGTTTCTGCATGGATAGAGGACTGTCGCAGCAGACAAGTGCAAAATGAAGGTAGAGAGAATCATAGAATCATTTAGGTTGGAAAGCACCTCTAGGATCATCAAGTCCAACCTTTGTCCAACATCTCCCTGACCCCTAGACCATGTCTCCAAGAGCCACATCTACTCGTTTTTTGAACACCTCCAGGGATGGTGACTCCACCACCTCCCTGGACAGTCTGTTCCAGTGTCTAACCTCTCTTTCAGTAACAAACTTCTTCCTAATGTCCAATGTAAACCTCCCCTGGTACAACTTGAGGCCATTACCTCTTGTCTTGTCATTAGTTACTTGGAAGAAAAGATCAACACCAGCCTCACTACAACCTCNTGGATTGCCTAGGGCGGTGGTGGAGTCCTCTTCCCTGGAGGTATCTAAGAGTCATGTAGACATAGTGCTCCGGCATATGGTTTAGTTGAGGACTTGTCAGTATAAGGTTAATTATTTGACTTGATGATCTTAAAGGTCTTTTCCAATCTAGACAATTCCGTCTAATTCCATGTGACACTCCCACTCAATTTTGTGTCATCTGCAAATTTACTGAGGGAGCACTCAATCCCCTCATCTGGGTCATCAATAAAGATATTAAACAAGACCCGCTCCAGAACTGAGCCCTGGGGCACCTTGCTTGTAAAATCACACTAAAACAAATTCCCTGAAGGACCTGGAGCTGAGTTCAAATCTGGATAGAGCTATATTGTTGATTTTTTCAGAGATACTTTTTGGCAGAAAACATTGAGGAAGATCTATTTCTCAATTTTACCACAAGATGGAGGTGCTGTGACTCAGAATCATTCATTAAGCAATCAGGAAAATGGTGAGTGTTGTACAATGGGCACTGTAAAATTTTATGGATGTATTTAAGAAACTAATAAATACTAATTATATGTAACTGTGCTGTATTCTTAATTTATTTTAAGAAAACTGTGTAAAGACATAGCCAACCATCTCTAAACCAGCATTATTTCAAAATGCAGCAGCTTCAAATTTACATTTGAATTACTGAATGCTGCAGATACTATTCTGAATTGCATATCCACTAGAGATGGAGATGGCTGTTAATGTTAAGTTCTGCAAAATCATACAAAGTGGTCAGATGGGCACCATTTCCTTGGACGTATCATCCTGAAATTATCTTTCCCTAAACTGAGCCTTCTGGAGCTTGGTGCCAACCAAAAGAGATGATAAAGGATGTTTTTGTCTGTAACAAATGTAGGTCTAATTTTTCTCAGTGGCATTCACTCTGACCTCTATCAAAAGATCCAGGATGGTATTTGCTATCAGGCTTTGAAACTACTTATAGTATAGTTCTCTTGCTTGTAATAAACATTGCTGCAGCAGAGACAAATAAGGGAGCCCTCATTCAGGCTTTCTGCATAAACCCAACAGATCATGGAGATGAGCTGTTCCAATCTTTCAAAAGCTGTCTTATGAGTCTGCATGGATAGGTTCTTCTTTTGTGCTTGCTGCTTCTTTTATTTAAAACTTCAAAAGGAAAAAGATTTAAAATACTTTTCTGCTGCTCTATTTTTTTCCTCACATCTTCTTTGCTACTGGTTATTTTGCTGTTTTAAGGACAACTTGAAGCATAAGTGAAATTGGTTAGCACAGATTACATTACAATAATACAGAAATAGGAACAATCAGAAAGGAGAGTACTATGAAGACCTAATTTTTGATAGTTTTGTACCAGTGACGTTATGTTTGCATTGAACAAACACAACAATACAGAGAAGTGAATCTCTTTAGATATGCTCCTAAACCATGGACAAACACTGTCTCTAGGTCCCACTATGCAAATACTGCCTTCATCTGCACATCATCCCTTTACTGCTTGGAGCAACCACATCCCATGTTTGACTGGCTGCACAGTTCATGCAACCACAGTTTATTTGGGTTTAGTAAGATTAATTTAAACAGATTTAGATTCAAGATCTGAAAACATGATGTAAATGTAAAATAAATTATATTTTCATAGCAAGAAAAGCCAAAGGAACAATAAGAGTGAAAGAAACTGTAGTTGTACAGTTGTAGACAGTATGTGAAGGCAGAATATTTACTGTATGTCTTCACAAGAGAGGATGAAATAAATTTGTAGTTCTTAAAATAGTTCTCACTGTACATGAGAAAATAGTGAATGTTGGAGATCTTTAGAAAACAAACGTACATAATAGATAGAAATAATATTTACTATATCATTATAGAGCTGCTATAAGATTTGCATTATCTTTCATTTTCAATTCATTATTAAAAAATGTGAGGTAAATTGCCAGAGAGGCATAGCAGGCAAAACTCATATGGTTAGGGAATAAAAAAGTAAAAATGTATCAGAGACTTCATTTGCAATATATCTAGTATTCACAATGACAGGTTGTTGCTGAGTAAGCTTGTGACTTACCTCATAATATAAATAATTTGATTTAATTTCTCCTAATTCAAAAAAATTCCAGAAAAGACACTAAATCAGACAAGATCTATATTCAATGAGTTTATAAATTAAGTTCTGCTGTCCCCATCGCTATCACAACAAAACATTTCTTGTTAAAATGTGTTTTGATATATTGAATAATTTTGCAATCTACAAATATCTGTAAACTAACTTAGTGAGCCTGAATCTGCATTTATTCATTCAAAAAATGTTTCTAAAGAATAACCAAACTTAGGCAGAAAAATTTACATCCATGTGCTTCCAGTGTCTCTTTAAAATTACAAAACACAGTTAACAGCAAAAATAATTGCCTAATTACTAAAGTGCATTCTTCATCATAGCTGATTTTCACACACTACATTTTCAACATTGCTGCTTGTTTTCCAGAAAGTAGTTGACAGAGGTCTTTTTAAGCTGTTTAGAAGAAAGGACAAAACATAACATTGATTTTTTTGATGTGCAGATGTTTTCTATGGTTCCTCCTCTGAAGCTGATGGCATATGAACGGATATATAGTAGTGAAGCAGGACATATTTTGTGTCAGACAAAATCTGTGCCAAAGACAAGGATGTCAGTTATTCAGGGGCTGAATGGAACCGCTTTGTCTCCCCGAAACTATTTCTGGTTTATACAGATGCCCTTCACCATTGAGCTACTGAACAAGCTAAAGATAGTGCACTCCTGCAGCAGTGACACAGCTCAGAAGGAACATGCTTTGTGATAAAGTAACACTCCTTCAACAAATATTAGGGTCTTCATAAAAAGACACAGCTGACTTGGAGGCAAATCTTGGGGTTTTGTGACTGTGACTCTGTCAGTATCATGACCTGAAGTAATTTAATACTTTTGTGTTCCACAGTTGGGGGGGGTCTACAAAAATGCATGTGGTCAGTTACAGACATAGCAAGTAGTTTGTTAATCCAGTCACTTGAGAATTATGAATTATTTGATCATATGCATGGGTACAGGTACATAATTGAGTTCACTACTATGGATTTGATTATTCCCATGAACTAGGTACTGTGTGGTTTTTTTACATCAAGATTTTCATGCATTTTAAATTGAGAGTTATATTCCCCAAATTCTACAGATAAAGTTAAAATGCTATACAATTAGGGGAAGACAACCCCTTTAGATTTATTTATATCCTACCTAATGCAAATGTGAATGCTCTTCTATTCCACATAAATATGCAATCACTTCCTTGAAACTTGCTAAGCTGCCTGCATCAGCAGTTTCTCATAAGTTGCACAAGTTGCTCATCTCGGAAAAAAAATGCACAGCCTCCTCCTCAGCACCAAAAAAACCCCACACTAATGTAAATTACAGCTCCTGGCAACCACAGGTGAGCATCAAACAACACAAGTTACATAATGACGGTTTTGATGATTGAATAAGTGAGCTAAATCCTAAAGTTCTTTCCCATCTTTATGCAATTTTCAGTAGAAGTTCCCACAAATTTCATCCTAAAAGGGCTTGAGGAAGAATGAAGCAGGAGGAATAAACACTGATCCACTTTCAGGAAAGTGAAGAAATATTAGGTAGCAAATGGTAGCAGCAGTCTATCTACAAATTGATTTTTGATGTGATATTTAAACTTTAATTGTGAACTGAACAGAATATTTCTTTTCTTTGGGGACATTATACCTTTTTAAAATTAATTTTGTCCAAAACAAAACAAAAGGTTTTATCTGGTCATGGTCAAAATTAAATAATATATATTATACTATACTTCTTTTTTTTTAAATATATATCTCCCTTTTTACTGAAAATACTTGTGACAGATGACACAAATGTTTGTAATGTGTTGGCCAACTCAAGTTGTTTCACCAGCTGTGATCAAAAATGGAATTTTAGATCATGTAAATTTCTTTTATTGATTTCTTTTTTATTATTGGTACACATTTGTACTAACTTGAGACACGGTTTAAAATATCACGTCACTGATGTTTTTATCAGTTTTTAAAGGTCAAGAGTTTTAGAGTCTTTTCTTTAACACAACTCTGAAAAAATAGGATTCAGGTATCATCCCTTTATTCTGATGTATCACTAAAAAAGGCAGGGCATCGCTCTTACTTTATGCTTAAGTGGGATAAGGAAGATTTGGTACATTTTTTCTAAATTCTGTTTCAGTTACAGTGGAGAAATATCACTTATAATTAATACGGCAGTAGATTCAACGTGAGACCAGCATTTGGCATAGGTTTCCAGAAAATTCTGTTCATTCCTATGATGTACATAAAACCATCAGTGACAAGTCAACCTAGGAGATAATTCAGGAATGATTTTGATTCAGTAAAGCTCTTTGAAAGTTTATTACTTAGAATTCTGTGTCTGAAATCCAAAGACTGGTATTTAAATTAGTATTGAAGAAGCAAGATGAGACCCAGAGAGCATGAGTTTACAAAGGAAAAATTCCCTCCTCGACTCACCTACTGCACATGAGTGAATCCCAAGACACTCTTTGAAGACTGATTGGTGCAAACCTTGATATAATTATCATTTGTGCAACTTTTTTTGACAAAAATATGCTAAACATCATTCCAAGAATACAGACCATGATTGTTCATAAGGTTTATATAATTTTAGTATTAGTTAAAGAAATATTTCATCACAAAAACAATCATGTATTACTCCAGGTTTGCTTTGGTACATATGCTAAACCTTAATGCTATTACGTTTACTACCAAAATGACCAAAGCCCTTGCCAAGAACAGGATGCCACTGTGTTAGGCAGCTCAACAACTGTTTGATTTTGAAGATTAGATTTCCGCTTTATTCAAATTGACAGTAAAGTATCATTATGCAGTAGATACGGATTTATTTACACTTTATAATGAGCTTTTAAAATTAAGTGGTTGTTCACAGTATGCAGAAGTATTTTGAGGATTTAAAAGGCAATGTGCTAATAAAGATGAGAGCTGTAGAGGGTGGTCGGGGTTTTTTTCTGAAATGAAAGCAATTCTGTTACAGAAATAGTTCTGCCTTATTGAATTATGAGACACCATCCTGGTTTAAATTAGGGAACGTCAGGAAGCCTTCTGCCTGAAGAAGTCATGTGCAATATTAGTGGTACCACAGAGGGTTTTTACCTTGTAATTGTAGAAGGATTTTAGATTGCTTTTTTTCCACAGCATACCATTTGAGTTTCTACACATAGCCAACCAGTCATTAAAAGGATACCTTTTTATAAACTGAAGAAGTAGAAATCTCAAAGGCAACCAAATAATTCTTTAGTCTGTTTTCTTCAATTCTGTCAGGTACAAAATATGAATATTAATGGGATTAAACTGTTTTTTGTATGTGCTATGCAAAACTGGAAAATCGAGGGCAGAAGCATTATGTGTGATTGTTCCAGTACAGAAAAGGAATGACATGAAAGAGAGAAGCTCCAGAATAGAGAAAGAAATTTAATAGGGAAATAGCCTGCACTGGAAAAGGACTGGTTTCCTACTGAAAATTGTGTTGGATTTAATCAAAGCCTCTGATGAATTATCCTGAAAGACTGTGTTGGGTAATTGTTGGTACCTTTTGTTGGCAACATGCAGATTACTAGACAATGCTTTATAGTATATAGAGTTAATTATCATTTTCCATTCATAGAACAGTATCACGTACACATTCTGGTCAAAGCTCAGAGCCTGAATGTCCTGTGCTGCACACAGACAATGGAGGATCTTCCAGAGGGACAACTTCTGAGGCAGCTCTTGCTTACATGTGACCCCTTGGAGTTGTACTCCAAGCAGAAAACATATAGCTCAGTGACAAAGCAAGGAAAGGAAGTAAAGCCACAAAACGAAACAAAAAATGTATTGAGTAAAAATAGTATGTTAAAGATCTAGGCTTCCTCATCTGCCTTGTATACACAGGTATTACAGACCTCCAAGGCTGTTTGAAAGCTACTATCTACTGCTAGAAGCAGTGTACACATAATGGAACATTTATGTGAACAAAGGCAGAGCCAATGGAGTGTGTACTTATTTACTCTATATGTCACTATGAAGAACAGACACTCTCAAATCAAGGAAGATTCATGGCAGAGACAAAAAAGAATACCAGCTCTCAAAATATCATGGTAAAAGAGTGGGAGCTGACAAACTGAAAAGGGACAGTGGAGTGCATCACAGTCTTAGTTGTTTTTTTACTCTTTAAGAAGGCAATCTTGACTGAAACTGGGGAAATGCTGTTTTAACTAGAAAACAAGTAGCATACCCAACCTGTACTTTGAAAAGAGAACCCTGAAAATTTGAGCTTAGTGGACTGGGGAGTTCAATCTTCTCTAACCATGGTAAGAGACAGTATGAATTTGTACATATCTTAGAGAACCAGCTGTGCTTTGGAAATTATTTTTCTCCTTTCCATCTTTATTCTCCAAAACCATCTTTATTTGCCTACTCATTTGCATAAACAGAAGTAAAGTAGAGCTTGTAGACAGTAACTACTCTCTCCCCTCACATCTGGCAATTTGCAGAGACACACATTAGGAACAATCTTGAGGGAATATATTTATATAATTTTTAAGGATTTTTTTTTCTTTTTCTGTTGAGCCTAAAAGAATGAAGATCAGGAGAAAGAACATAGTATGTAATTACATTTAATAAAATAAAGGGAATTGTTTGCTAACAGTTAATAGTTTGCTAACTGTATTAGGCTTCTTTCTTCAACCCAGACAGCAGCAAATCTATGTTAGCTATTGTCTCCAGCCAAAATGCATGGATGGCTACAGGTGGGCTCTATAGGATACTGATGGTATGCACCTGCTGTTCCAGATGCTCTGGGCTGAGTGGGATAAACTGGGAAGTGGAGCCATGCCTGCAGAAGAGCTGGGGGAAGTGCCTGGTGTGCACTCTCAGCATCCTGGATGCAAAACGTGACTGGTGGAGAGTCTGGTCCCACCATCTTGTAAGCAAAACACTGCCTGTCTCCAGGATAGGTTCACTCACAGATTTCTTGGCACATGTGTAGAGGTGCATACTATTGATACCTACCACAGGTATATTTTAGTTGGTTAAAAATATTTCATTTTCTATGTTAATTTGTGCAGTTACTCTTGGGGATATAAGGGGTATCTATGTGAGAAAGCAAAATCAATTGTGTAAATCTCAATTCTACCCTGAAAAATGTATCTCCACAAAATGCTGGGAGTGGAAATAGCATTTTGCTGAGACTATGGGTTCAAAAACTCTTGACTTGTGAAGAATCTGGGGCAAGATTCATGGCTATGAATTTAACTTAGGCAAGAGATTTCTTGCTTTCACCTCACATGGATTTCTTCTGCATCCTAGTTAGTATATATTTAACAACAATATCCGCCACATCAAGATACGTTTTTACATGTTACAGTATTTTTATCATTGGAATTTGAATGCATTGCTGTCTGATCACATAGTACTGTACCATACTAAAATTAAATTAAATTAAATTAAAAATCCACAGCCTTTTTTCATTCTTAAGCAATATCATTTATGTCAGCAAAAGTTTACCAACCCCTTAATGATGTCCCCCTTTTGTGACTAGCAGTCTATGGGAAAGGATCATTCTGTAATAAATGTCAAAAGACATGTTTTATCTAAATAGCTCAACATACTCTACTGACGAAATTTAGTTAAGGATAATTTATACTCTTCAGTAGCCAAAGTAATCTATGGGTTCTTTTAAATTGGTTTTGTCTCTAAAATAAACTCAGTTGTCTGTGCAGCACGAAGCAGAATTTAAAGCAATATTTCATAAATCTGTCACTGAAGATTAAAGTAATCTTTAGTTTACAAATGCTGTTACCAGCTCTGTGTATTTACTTTGCAGAGCTTTGAAAATCCGTGCATCTCTCATGCCTCTAACTAAAACCACTCGCAACCTCACAGAAAAAGAGCAATCAGGGCCAGGAACTGTCAATGTGACTTCTGTAATTCTCCACCCACTGGCATTTTTCTCTACGGTTGAATTAACTAGTATGCAAGGGCAACCTGTGAACACAGGAAAGGGAAAACAGATCCCTTCTCTTTCCTGTGCATAACTGAAACTTTCTCATATGCCTTATACTGAAGGTAAATTTGGACCACTTCTCATATGTATAATCACCAAGCCCAGCCTTTCTTGTTCACACATTAAGCTCTCTTCTCATCCTGATTCCCATTACTGCAAAGGCCTTTCCTCCAGCTTTTCTTTTGCCTTACTCATGTCTTCTGGGAATATCTGCGTTAAAGCTTTAATTCTTTGTTTCCCTCCACTGCTCCTCCATGCTCAGACATAAGACAAATCCTCCTTTGTCATGCCCTCATGGATTACCACTACCTTGTTTATGTCTCATCAGCCCAGGATGCCAGTAGGTCGAGGGAGGTTCTCCTCCCCCTCTACTCTGCCCTGGTGAGGCCCCACCTGGAGTACTGTATCCAGTTCTGGGCACCCCAGTTCAAGAAAGACAGGGAGCTACTGGAGAGAGTCCAGCACAGAGCCACTAAGATGATTAAGGAAGTGGAGCATCCCCCTTATGAGGAAAGGCCAAGGGAGCTGGGTCTCTTTAGCCTGGAGAAAAGGAGACTGAGGGGTGACCTTATTAATGTCTATAAATATCTAAAGGGCAAGTGTCAGAAGGATGAAACCAGGCTCTTCTCAGTGACATCCAGTGATAGGACAAGGGGCAATGGGTACAAGCTGGAGCATAGGAGGTTTTGAGTAAACCTAAGGAAAAACTTTTCAACAGTGAGGGTGACAGAGCACTGGAACAGGCTGCCCAGAGGGGTTGTGGAGTCTCCTTCTCTGGAGACATTCAAAACCGGCCTGGATGCGTTCCTGTGTAACCTGATCTAGGTGATCCTGCTCTAGCAAGGGGGTTGCATTAGATGATCTTTCGAGGTCCCTTCCATGCCCTAACATTCTGTGATTCTGTGATCTCCATGCAGAATGTACATAAAGAAAATCAGTTTCACCTTTCCATATCCCAGTGATGGAACAAGTCTTAGTCTACGTGGTATGCTGGGTGTGATGTCTTTCAGTTTCTTAGTTGAATTTTGATAGAAGAGTTACGTACTGGTTTAGACAAAGGAAAAAAAAAAAAAAAAAAGAGAGAGAGAGAATGACTCCCTGAGCATTTGTCTACTGGGTGAATTGAAGAAAGACTCAGTCCACACAAGGATTTTATGTGTTGCATACAACACTTGTGTTCTGGGCACAAAGACTTCTGTTTCCTGAATGTCTCTTAAATCTTATTTTGAACCTAGCCTAAAAGGTTCAGATTAACCTTTTCAATATTTCTTTCATCTTTCTCTCTTTTTCTTCTCTTCCCACAATATCAGCTGAAGATTTATGCTTACCTTTATAGAAAATAAACTTTGCATTCAAAGAAAAAATTCTATGCTCATTTGCATTTCTAAAAATACTTTTGTGATTTTATTTATGTTACCACTCACACCACCATAGCAATTCCCTGTAATTTCCAGAGAACCACCTCACTGAATACATCTCAGTCTTCTGTTTAAACTTGGTCACAGTGCATAGGAAAAGAATTTTATTCAGATTAAGGTGCTGGTAGGCCAAGATCATTGCCATTCAACATGATCTCACTGTTTCCTTCCAATTTCTCCTATGAGGCTGCATTACATAGAAATAAATCAAACTTAAGAGAAGGAGTTTTATGTATTCTGTGCTTGCACATCTCCTCATGTAATGTGACATCTCAGAGATAGGCTATAATGGAATAAACAACTGTACTGAGCCTGACACATGATATTAAGTCATTATGCACTGCACTAAATTAATAAAAGCCACAGAGTACCTGCAACAGCTTTGTGGACTAGGTTATAACTTTATTAAAGTTCATACATAGTTGCTAATATCTGTTCACAAGGCTAATCCGATTTTTGCAGTCTTCACTTGAAGCGAGACTGAAGCAGTTAGTTTGTGCATTTGATTCTCACACACTTCACCATTTAGTTGTTGCATGAACAACTTTACAGATGCAATTACTGGTGCATGCAAGCTTTGCATGCTGCTTTTCTGCTGGGCAGTTTTCCAGACACTCTTCCCCAGTCCTGTAGAGTTGCATGAGGTTGTTGTAACTCAAGTGCAGGACTCGGCACTTGACCTTATTGAACCTCAAATAATTGGCCTCAGCCCATTGATCCAGCCTGTCCAGATCCCTCTGTAGAGCCTCTGTACCCTCAAGCAGATCAACAGTCCTGCCTACAGACATCATGTGCAAACTTACTGAGGGTGCACTTGATCTCATCATCCAGATCATTGATAAAGATATTAAACAGAACAGGCCCCAATACTGATCCCTGAGGAGCGCCACTTGAGACCATCCACTTACTGGATTTAGTTCCATTCACACACACACTTTGGATCTGGACATCCAGCTAGTTTGTTACCAAG
>VYZX01030155.1:2882-22618 GCA_013401335.1 Brachypteracias leptosomus
TTCCCCCGCCTTTATGTAGGCCCCCTTCAGATACTGGAAGGTCACTATAAGGTCCCCTTGGAGCCTTCTCTTCTCCAGGCTGAACAGCCTCAACTCTCTCAGTCTGTCTTCATATCAGAGATGCTCCATTCCCTTGAAGAAGCCCTTTCTGTTGTCCTTGACCTCTCTTGCAAGGCCAAGGAGGCCTTGGCTTTCCTAGTTGTGGCCCTACATCCTCTGACTAGAGTCTTATAATCATCCCAAGTGGCCATCCCCTCCTTCCATGATTTATAGACCTTCTTCTTCCGAGTTTGCCCAGCAGTTCTCAGTTTAACCATGCAGGTCTTTTGGCTCCCTTTCTTGACTTCCTACCTGATGGGATGTATATGATGATAGATATATGTTAACGATTGCATGAGAAGTAAATGTCTTATAACTGTTTAATGTGTTTAGTATTTATGTATGATTAACAAAGTGTGATAAACATACTACTAAATTGTAAAGGATTACAAAGTGTATTAGTTAAGCTACATTCCCTTTCTTCCTCTTCATTACTGTAGCCCTACACTGGGACTGGTTAGCATTCATTATTTATACAATAAATGTTGCTAGTCTTTTTTCTTGTATAGTATCTCTGTGCTGTTTCCCTCCATGTGACCTTGTTCTTTCCTCCATGCACATGCTTAGGCTGCAAAAAAAAGTTCTGCAAATGCCTGTGAAGTGTTGCGTGCACGTGCAAATTCTTACCTGCTGACTGACTACTAAATGTATGTGTTGCATATTTGTGGTTTTATATCGGACTTTCCGGTAAATTGGAGTTACTGACTTCACAGGTTGGAGCAGGATTGCTAATTGGGATATATTCCCTTGGAGACTGAGTAGTTGAAAGTACAGTAGGGGATAAAAAGGAGAAAGAAAGGTGGAGATTAACCAGTAAGGCTGTTTTTGTTAGATCAATAGTATCTCAGAGTCTTTTTACTCTCTGAGAGGTGAGAGCCTGCTGACAGAAGCTAATTGGCTTTATCTTATTTCAGTAAAAGATAACATACCCTGTCCATACTGACTCAGGTGCTCAGTGAGCCCAAAGTGGCTTACTTGATTTGCTCTATCAGACTGAGGCACAGCTCTACGAACACTTTGGCCCTGCTGAAGAGACAGGTAGAACAGGAGACATGCCAGTTGTGTCTTCTGTGACACCTCCAGGTCAGCATGGGACCTCTACTCTGGGGGGCTTCTTGCTTGTGCTTCCCACTAATACTGTGGAAGTGGCAGATGGAAGGGGCACCTTTGCGAGCAGTGGTGACAGTAACAGTGGCCCTAGGGAATAGGCCATATTCTTTGCTGATGGGAGGCAGTCCTGACTGCCTGCAGGGTACTACATGACTTACAGGGCTGTGAAAGTGGCTGGCTTAGATTGTTTTAGCGTATGTGAAAATACAGACCACCACATAGTGTGGTGAGAACCTACCCCTGTGCTCTGAGACCACTCTGCTCTGAAGACAGTGGCTTATTTGCAGTCAGACCCCAGGTTAGGAAAAGATGTAATTAAGAGGATGGGAAGACAGTGATGACAGATGCCTGAAGAAATTGCCTACTCCAGATGGTAGGGATGAAACCTTCAGTTACTATAAAGAAGGAAACTAGAGGGTGAGGAGAAGGTTAGTGAGAGCTTCCTCCCAGGCAGAGTGGGAGTTGTGAATGGTTGTTCCTTGGTGCCTGTGGCTATTTTGTCTCTGTGTCCCAGGGATGGATGCTGTGATGGTACATTGCATATCATCCCACCCGGGACTCTGCTCAGGACCTGTGTTGCCATATATAGTATATCTGGATGGCATACAGTCTTGTCCCTTCCATTATCATCACCTTTGCAGTGTTTTGATGTTTGGTTTGCTTTTCCTATCCTCTATTATCTCTGGAACAGTAATAGGTAATACTGTTTCTTTAACTACTGGCAGCAATGGGTGATCTATAATTTTATTTCCTCATTGGTTTTCATTCTGTCATCATCGAGCTACAAGAAATCTGTGTACTTTATCTCTCTTTTTCCTTACACTCTTTCATGAAAATAAACAGATCATAGCAGATTTGCAAAATTACATAGTATACATATTTAACTTTTCTGTATTTGGGATGACCAGCTAATAAAATGGGCTACTGATCATGTTCTACAGTAGTCAAAACTACTGTTAGAAGTGTAGTTGAGTTCAGAAATACATTTGTAATTTTATATTATCACATTTGTCATATCACCAAAGAGGCTGCTTACCTTTCCTTGTGTTATAGTAACACAAATATTAGTTGCTCTGCTTCACATTAGTGCTGAAAAGAAGAGAGAAAGTTCTTTCCATTCTTTTGTCAAGGCAAGATAGCTTCTGGCCTTGCTGTCTAGTTAAACTACCTTAGTTTTCACCATATACAGGAACATTCATTTATCCTATTTTATGGGACATCCAAAAATGGTTATTCTGTGGGGGTAGGAAAGTATTTCTCATTGCTAACACTATAATGTAAAAGATACAACAAGCATTTAACTTTACCTCATGCATTTGGCAGGTAAGTTTTTTATTGTTGTTAAGATGATGTTTCTAACCTGTTTTGTCTAATTGAAGAAATATTGTTATCATACTAACTCATGTTTTAAAATAAGTAAAACAAGACATGGCCCTTTAGGGTGAGATGTAAATTTTGAGCTATGACTAAAGGAAAATCAAGTGCCTAATTTATTTCATTAAATTTTACCAACAACAAATTTTTTATGTTCTTTTAAAAACAGGGCACTCTGAGGTGAAAAATAAACTACACAAACAGGTGCTTATTTACTCAACATCATGTTGCCTTTGCTTTTGTCCCTTTGATTTCTGAAATTGTTGGCTGTCAGTTTGTCTTATCCTAGGACTCTTTTTCTGATTTATAGGGGTGAATGTTTTCATTGTCTCTTAGAATCAGAAACTTTTATATGCCAGACTGTTACTGCCAACGGAATTAATATGGTTAAGATGTGAAACTTACTTTTCATTTATTTAGAGAGAAAGATAGAGCTTCAGCATGGTTTGTGATATATTGCATATTTTATAGTAAAACAATAACAGAAGAACTGCAACCAGAAATGGCATAATGAATAAAGTTGATTCAAATCTGATTACCTTCTTGCCAGAATCTTTGGTTATTCCTTTTAGTAGGTAGGTGAGAGCAATATTTACAGAGGCAGGGAAATGACATCTGTTTTATAGATGCTGGAATAAATATGCCACAGAGGATTAAGACAGTCTTTGCCCAAGGTCATGAAATAATTTACTCAAGTTGTGAGTAAATATGATATCTACTACTCATGCGTTGAAATGTGACAAACCATTCCCTATTTTTTTACATTCATTATTATTAGGCCTTTCTCCTGTCACTTCAAATCCTTTCTCTATCCTTATGCTTTTTTTTCCTTTAGGCTATTTCTCTTATGACAGTTTTATGTCCACTTTATTCCATATACATTTGTAACTGTAGTGTCTGAATATCTGGACACAGTTGGTCCAGAAAAACACAAAGAGAAAAACAATTCCCATCTTGGTGAAATTCTAGAAGTTTAATAAAGTTAATTAAGATTAATTTTGAAAAGAAATTTTAATCTTTTTTAAGAAAAACAAATTATACTTTCAAGAATTCTTTGCTATCACTTTAAAAAATGTGCCTAATAAACTGTAAGGAAAAATATTAAAATTAACCTTCCTATTTAGAAATTGGAAATTGGTTCTCCCATAGAACCTTCAGGTTTTAAGAGCTCAGCAATCTCAGATGAAAAAAGTGCTACAGTAGGTAAATTATCATTCTCCTTGCCTCTTCCTTCAGGCTATGTTGCCATGCTAATTTATAGCAATAGTGCCAAAGCATGGAAGAAAGAAACCTGTCCTTCAGGAGGTTAAAGGTTGTTGAACCCTTCATATGTAATCAGTATGACAGGTTCTTGTAAAGTGGGCCGCTGTTCCTGCTATATCACTGTCTTTTTTTTTTCCTTCCTTTTTCACTTTCTTGAATAAATTATCATCTTTGATATCTGAGGGAAAGAAATTTCTCTTGTTATGTACTCTGTTATAAAGTGTATTGTTGTATCAATTTCTCCTTTGTTATGTTGGCTGCACCGAGGATCCAGTTTTTGATTTGTGACTTGTCTCTACCTGCATTTTATTATTGTTGACTGGGTATTTTTGAGATGTCTGTTGAAGTCTTTGCATTTGTCCTTGTACTGGGATAGTTTTCTGAGACAAGATCACAGTTTGCATATGAAATACAGTTTTTGTTCAGCAGCACCATTGAATGATATGGCCATGCAGGGGCCATTTTGACTTCTATGCTTCGCTGAGGTTGTACATTGTTTTATTTTCAAGTTAGATTTACAATGCAGAAAATGAAAATATTTTTAATATGCTGTCTGATGTGTCTTTGTGGGTATTTTTAAAAATTATTTTATTCAGAAGTTTGGTAAGCAACTGCGTTCTTTTTTTCTGTGATGAAATGCTAAAGATCTGTTTTTATTGATACCGGTTTTGTGCTGTTTTATCCATGTAGAAAAAATCTTTCAGACCTGGCAATTTTTATTTATTTAATGACTAATCTACAAACTAAAGTAAAATGAAAGAATTTAATTCTCTCAGGAATGACCTTGAAATTTAAGTTCACATATTTGCATTTAAAACAATATACAAATTGAGTTTTCAATTTCACACCTGTGCTGCTTTTTGATATGTCTCAAGTGCCTGTAACATCTTCCAAATGAGATGATCCTTGTTACACCTTCAGCATAGGGAATGTTTACTAGGTTTGTGGGTGTTTTTGTTTTTAACTTATTTATGCTTTCAGAGGCAGGTGACGGAAATATACCAGTTGGGCCAGGGTCTTCACTTTCTGTAATTTATTCTGCAGTACTTAATTCCAAATCTATGTAACAAGGTGCTCTAGAGAAACCAAGTAAGACTTTTCCAGAGCAAGCACTCAAGGGTGAGAAGGATATGTTGTATGTTCTTAAAGAGGTCAAGGCGCTGCTGATACCCCAAGGAACACTTCGCTTGCTAATCCTTTCCTTTGGAGATTTTAAAGCTGAAAATAAATTAATAGGAAGGAGTGGATGTTGCTGAATGGTAGTGAGTAGTAGTTAGTCACTTAAGAAACCACAACATGATGTGCACACACAAACCTCCCACTTCTGTTAATGAGAATTACATACACACAAGCGTCAAGGAAAGAACAAACCTTCTCTGTAAAGCATTGGAATGAGCCTCCTTATTTCTGTGCAGGAGTGGAAATGTAAGACTTACTCTTTACTGGGCATAGTTTTACTAAACAAAATCACCATTGGCAATATGCAAGTCAATTTTATAGCAAAATGTTACAAGCTCTTACAAAGATTGAGGCCTCTCCTTGCCATCAAGTTCCTAGCCAAATGTCAGGGAACAAACTGTCTCCTGAATCTTGAAAAAAGGAGGGTACTTTTCTTTCCAAAACTTTCTCCTTCATATCTCCTCGATCAGGGTAGTGATGACACATGCAGTGATAACCTTGTGGACAGTAAGCTTTATGCCACTGCTATGCTGAAGTGCCAACACACTCATCAGCTCTGTTGTATCATTAGAACTGCTGTGTGATGGTGACAAAATCATATGGTTTGTGCTGTAAACCCATATAATCAAAGGAGAAGCTGGGAGGTTTGACATAAACCCAAGTATTTTGAGCCTTTTGCAGCAAAATGCATGACATTGTTTATCCACTGTAGGGAGAGTTCTTGTGATCTTAGGGTGACAAAACACCTGGGAGCTCGTAAGCAAAACTGGCAATTTAGCCAGACCATCAAGGTTATAGTGTTGCTCCATGTAGTGGTTTCTTGTGACATCAAGTGGCTTCTTGCAGCTTGGTAACTACAAAACAATGAGAGAAGCCTACATTTTGGCAAAGGATGCCTCTCTTTCATGATATTTTTTTGAAAGTAGATGATGAGGGGAAATGAAAGGGAAAAAACATTTTGGTTTTATTTGCTGATAGATCCTAATGATTAGCAATCTAATGATGTTGATCTCCTAGCTGCAGCTCCTGAGGGCAGCAGTAGTGTGTGGGAGGTGAGCTTATGGCAACAGAAATCAGCAGAAGTACCTGTTTGCCACTTTATTGATTAGAAGAAAAGTTTGATAGTACTGCTGCGTTACAGCTGAGTAAGTTGCATTCTGGGGTGCTGCTTTAGGTGAAGTCAAGGAGCATATTTATGCTCTGAAAAGTAATTTAATGCTTATAAGAGATGCAGGGGTTGTGTGGCTGCATACTTTATGGTCGTCTTTTAATTTTTTTTCAGAAAGGATTAATTCTTTCACCTTTTGTTAAGTTTCCTTGTAGTTAGCTCTTAAAGTTCTATGTGTATATGGGACCCAAAATATCAGAAGTCGTAGTAGAATCTTGAATAAACGTGTCTACAACTACTAATTTGAGAAGCATTTGTATCGAAGCAATGAAATGTCTTCCTTTTATTCCCTTCTGAGCTTGAAATCTTGCTTGGCAGTAATTGTCTCCAAAGAGAATAGCCACGTTTTTCTATAAAATATCTGAAAAGCTAAACAATACCAAGAATAATGCACCTCTTTCCACATTCTCAGCTACTCGCCTTTGGCTTAAATTAGAGGGATTAGTTTAACATTGTACTTTAAATTGGATTGCAGAGAAAATGGCGGTCCTGTAAACAAAATGACTGTGAAAAGTACTCTTTCCAGTTTTCTTTCTCCATTCCTTTCTTGCCACATCACATAGCCTTAAGCTTTGAACTGTAGCAGTAGAAAAATGTTGTAACAAAGATATTTTGTCTCATAATATACAGCCTATTTTTGCAGTTAAAGTGAAAGTTGGAATTTTTTATGTTGACTGTTTGCTTTTTGATGTATTGTACATTTATGTAACTTAGAAAATAACAGTGTGGGGATGATTGTTGCAAAGACTGACAGGACTGCTACTCTGTATACTTTGATATAATTGTGTTGTATGGTATCTGCCACGAGAGCAGAATCACTAAGTTCTTCCCAAAAATATGACATTTAGTTTTCAGTCAATCAATAAAAACTCAGGCAAATATCACAGGTGAAGTGCCTTCAACAAAACATTGGTTGTTAGGTTATAGTTTCCATGTCCCTTGGTCTATGTCTTTGTCATTTAGCACAATAGTTTTGCCCAGTGATGCTCTGCTGGGCCAGTTCTCTTACGGGATGGAGGCACTTAGGGACGTGGGTTTGTGCTGGAGGGGAGTCTAATAATTATGCACCATTACTTGGAGTTGTATTGTTCCAGTTCTTTTAACTTTTCTCTGGTGGTGCTCATTTCTGGGTAGTAAAGAAAATTCATACTACAGCTACTTTATGGTATTAAAAATCTTCTAACACATAGTGAGTGCACCGGTGGTTGCCATTTACTTCTAGTGCAATTTCCCAACTTCAAGGCTATTTCATCATATTTCTGTATTTTCATTATAAGGAATGAATTAGATTACAATTATCTGAATTTTGTTTTAATGATTATGATAGGCCTTCTCATTTCCTGTCCTAAAATTGCTGTAATTAAATAGCTTATGAGCATCTCAGAACTGGCTGAAAATCAGAGACTAGTGATGTGATTGACAATCTTTACATGTCAGTGGCGTGGCAGCATTTTGAGGTGCTGGTGCCCTTGTGTTGTCCACAGTTAAGTATAGATGCTGGCTAATTCTTGTACCATGGAGAAAAATGTTACATTCAGCTAAGAAAACTGAACTTGTTAAATTCTATGCTGTTATAATGTCCCCACTGGCTTGAGAAACAAGAGTTTTGAAAGTCACAAGCCTATACCTCAGTTATTTTGCAACATGGGTTTATATGCAGCTGGTTGTATTTCAGAGTCCTTTTTTTCCTAAAAATCCACAGAGAAAGGAAAGGAATAGAATAAAGTTGTTGTTCTGTCAAGGCTAATAATCTTCATTAAAGTCTGATCTGTTTAGTGACTATTTTTTAGATTTTTAAAAGGCTGTTAGAAATCAGATTATCAATAGTGTGTTATACAAGTCTTTTATTAATGCTGTCAGTTCATCTTTTCACAGAAGACTACATATCAGTCTGGATATTTCTCCATCTTTTTACTGACTGGTGCTATTTTGCAACAGAAGGACAAATAGTTTGCAGAAATTACAATTTCATACACTGCCTTGAAATCACTGCTTTTAGGTTGATCAGTTACATTTATTTGATCTGATTAATATGTGGTTTGATGGTAAGAATTTTGAAATGCTTTGTTGCTCTAGTTTTGATTTATTTATTCTGAAAGAAGAAAACATGCAGACAATATAATATAAGATGAAATCTGTATTATGTTCATCCCAACCAAACTAATCTTTGGAAGCATTCATCTGATTCTTTTTGTCACACTTGACCCTCCTTGATATGGTTGATACATAGAAAGTCCCAGAGAAAAAATCTTAATAAAGCAATACAAGCAGATGAATTTGCAGCAGGAAAGGAACTATCAGAATGTCAAATTCTGAACAAGTTCCTTTATCTCAAGAATACTGAAGAACACAGCTCACAGTAATTGAGCTGTCCCAGAGTTGTACAAGGTAAACAATCAACATATAGGTGGTGGATTAACCTAGTCCTGTTTTGATTTTTTTTTTTTTGTCTTATTTAGCAAATGTTTTGGAAGAAAAACTGTCAGACTTTGTTTTCCATTTCTGTTAGCACCTGAAAGTGTTCAAAGACACAATTGGTTGAGACCGCCTTGTCAGATTCTGCCCATCAATTTTCCACCACTTTGTGTTTATATGTAGTTTTTGTGAGTTACTTTCAAGTTCAAGAGATATTTGTGTCCTCATGGAGCAAAAATCTGTACAACAGAATTATCTTGAACTGGGAAGAACTTGTGATTTTTGATGATCACTTTCTAGCTTCCTGCCTAGCTTGGGAAATCTGTACAACAGTGCTTGATGTTTACCTAGTGAATAGCTGAAATTTGTCATGTTACTGAGGTAATGTTGTATCACTCTGTCTTTGGAACCATTCACCTTATGTCTGGGATGAAAGAACAAGCAGTTATTGTAGACAATAGTAAAATTCCAGTAAAATCATAGGGTTTCTTTGATTGAAAGTTTAGCTCACCTGATGTATGCAACCAAGTGGTACATGTTTAAATCAATAGTGATGTCATATGTTATCTAGCTAGTGTCTTTATTGCTGTTTGAATGACAATCAAATTTTATTGGTTACCTTTGGAGTACCACCTCCTCCTCCTCTTCTGAAAACCTTCACCATTCCTGCAGATGGTCTAGATTTAGTACAGCAGAAAATGTGTAATATCCAGGCCTAGGCCAGTCACAAAGACTGTGCTGTGAGAATTTGACTTGATAACATATCTGATTTTAAATAGAGAAGTGCATTCACTTTGACTACCTAAAGAACAAATAAAATATTAACACAAAACCAATTATACTTAGATCTATAGTTATTGCTATTCATGTAGACTCACTAATTCTTCAGGTATTACACTCTTCCTTCTTTTTTCAGTTCCCTGATGAAGATAAAGTGTGCAGTTTCTGCAGCTCCTAGTCCATCTGATGCAATAAAGAGATAAAACAATTGTAAGCTCTGGAAAGATTTAGCAATGCAAGCATCATGCTCCTATAAGCTGTATTCATACTTAAGAATTAGCTTTCCTGTCTACAATATTTTTCTAAGCCTCCTAGAAGGACCTTCCTATGAGGGACTTCCACTTATAATTTCTCATTTAGATTCATGGATGTTCTGATTCAAGGTGTTTTTGTTGCCACCATATCTTTATAAAAAGAGAAGATACAGGACTTTTCACAGGGACTTTCAGAGGAAGTTCCTATTCCACTTTATTTTTTCTTAAGTTGAAGACTGTGGTAAAAGTTGAAGGAAGAGGTTTGTTTTAGAGAAAAATAGAAATATGATTGAATAGATATTTTGTTTGAACATGAATTCCCTCCTTTAAATTCAAATAAAAAATTTATTTCAGTCTTTAAAAATAATTTGGTTCATCCAATAATTTTTAGCTTGTTATTCTATTATTTTGCAAATGTAGAACTCAGAGAATGTATTTTGATCAAATAGATGCGCATGCTCTGCAGAGATATTCTTAACAGAATGACAGTGCAGGGCTGTACAGATGCTTGATTAACATTTAGTATCCTTTCTGCCAAGTGTTTTTTTCGCTAATTGAGGGTTTTATCACCATATCTGCAGCTCTCTGCATTTATTAAACTCTCCTCAGATTTCTCCTTGGTTCCAATGCCTCCCTCCCCCATTCTCTTCCAGCTTTGGGCTCTTTCCTGACACACTCTCTTCCTCTCTCAATATGCTGCTATTCAAAACACATAACTATACCTATTTCCACTAGCATGCAACTCCCTCTGTTCTGGACAATGCTGTCTTATGTGTCTATACAGTGTCATCTGTGTAATTGCACTCAATAATAATATGACATCTTCCCTCCAATGATATTTCCTACACCTGAAAAATATGTCTGAATATTTGACCTTATCTCCTAGTCCAGGAATCAGAAGTGTTAAGACATACTTACTGGTTCTGTGGCCAACCGTAAAAGATTTCTGTTCATCTAGATGTAATTAGTGTACTTTTGACCTATTAGGGCATCAAGAGCTGCAGAGCCAATTAATGAGGAAATTATTTTTGTATACATACAGGTGCACTCTTTTAAATATCACTGACAATTTAATAACACACTGTGAGTTCGGACACACTGCCAGTTTGATAGAGTTGTTTCTTCTTCATTCTTGGTAAGGTTCTCTGCTTTTTTTGGAATCTGAAGAACTAGATGATAAATAATTTTCTTCTCTTATGAAAAGAAAGTGTTCTTTATAAGTTGGTGATTAGACATTTTAAAATAGTAGCAATTGTCTAGAAAAAAAAATCACTTTCAATATTTGGACAAGAATAAGAGAAAGAGAACTGCATCTTTCTCAGGAACAGTACTTTATAGAGAAAATGTTTGCTTTTAAGAATGTCTTAATAAAGACCAAATAGGTGTTGGTAAGTGTTTTAACATTTCTTGGAAGCATCTATGTAATTACTTATATACATATATATTTTTTCTAAGGACATTTTTCTCTCTTTTTGGGGGAAGTCATTCACTGTACTGATGGAAAAACAGTACTGCAGTGTGTTATGTATCTAGACAAGTCACCTAGAGCCTGATCTTGAGGCAAAATATTCACAGCCATTCATTCCCCATCCCAGCACAGTTCCCCAGGCCAGGCTTAGTCGGAACAAATGCCTGGCAAACCGTGTAAAACAGCGATTGCTGGAATGAATCCCATCGGGTGTGCTGCAGGGCTCAAGGACCTGGAGGTTGTACTTTATTCCTGCCCTGAAGAGATCAAACCTTACTCGTTGGAAGGAAAGAAAAATGTCGTCTTGTTCTGTGTGCAGAAGACTGACATTGTAATATCAAAATCAGTTCTGAGATAAAATTCCAAGACAAAAATACAGTCAGTGTTCTTCATGTATATATTTTGTTGATTTATCAGTGTTGTTGGTATCTTTCTTAGAACTCAGTTGTGGAAGGTTTAGGGCCTTTAAATTGTTCAGAGGATTTAATGCAATGCTCTTAACATCAGAACAAAACACAGTTCAGTTAAGCCATTAATTTGCACGGAAAGATAAAGTGCTTCTCCTTCCAATGAAATTGCACTGAGCTGAATTTCTAGTTGTCTTTCTTTGCAAAGGATTTTATTGCCTACCCTCTTCAGAGAGCACAATCTCAATTACACCACAATCTTCACTGTCTTAAGTTTCAAAGCTTGCACACTGTAAGAGATATCAGCCAGTGCAGTGACACTTATTCATCTGAGGGAACAGTCCTTGACATTATTGGGAAGAAAATCTGAGGTGTGTAGGGGAGAAAATCTTGCCAAAGACTTTTCTCACATTAACAGAAAACTGAGCTTTTTGAAAAAATATTTTAACAATATTCTACATGGATCAAAGCACCATTTTTCCCCATCGTGAAAGGTATTTATAGTGCAAATCAGGATAAAATGTGTTCAGTTTAGTAGTCAAATATACTGTCTTCACAATGTCTTCCTGAAAGAAAGTCTCTCAATTACTTCAGCAATTGCTTGGTCAAATGTGTATCTGAAATATCTACTGAAAATAACTAGGATCCTTTGTCTTGTACAGACAGGTGCTAATGCAACTCCAATGAGACTGGCATGAGAATGGCTGAAACTGGTAGATTTCTGCCTTGCTGTGGACTGCAAAATGTCATTACAGCACTTCCCTCAATATTAACTTAGGATTCTCAGCTTAAATATCTGCAACGGCACCAGTGCTCATCCTTCTAACCATCAGGGAAGAGCTGCCTAATAGGGTCACTAACCTAGAACTATTCCCAGATTAGTAGCAGCCAGTTTAGTCCAAATTTTCTACTATCCAAGTGCTTGTCGAGCTCGGGACTGCTTTGTTTCTTCCCAAAGATTCTTAGGCTCTCTTAACACAACTATTTTTTCCAAAGTTTCTCCTTTCCAATGCTACACATATTGATAACTATTTGTTTCTCTGATTCATTGATTGTTCTCTTACCATTTTTTTTTTTTGCACTTATTTCATGTCTTTTTTAAAAAAATATTTTCCTACCTTCCTCACTCCTGTTTATTGCACATTCTCATTTACCAATGAATGTCCCTAACCTTTTTGTATCCAGTCTTATATATATTAAGTGACAAGATCTAAACCAAGATCTTTTATTTTTCCACATGCTTTTCTCCATACAACTACTTACAATTTTTTAAAACATATTTCAAAATGTTTTCCATCACTGTAAATGAGTAACTAAGCGCAGAGTGAAAATGCTTCCTGAACAAGATCTTTTACTAAAAAGCAAAACTCTATGAAAGAATTTATCAAAATATTGCTGTCAAATTATAGATATGTTTTACATTCTTTTTATCTTGGCATGTATCATGTATTGCATGATACTGACTTTATGGCCACCTGCTACTTATGAGTCTGTTTCATTATACTCTCAGCTGAAACTTTTTCTTAGTACTTTTCTGTTATTTTAGTGACAATACAGATTACATTTATTTCATATTCTGAACATTTACTCAACATTTTCCCTGCATTTTCTAATTATATAATATTTTTTCATTACTTAGAATAATAGCAGGTGTTACGAAGACATGAAATTTCTTTTCTGCATTCTGTAAAAGCCTAGCAAATATATCCATTCAATTTATAAACACTAATATTTTCCAAGAACTTATCAATACTTCATCAATGACTATTTCTAGACTGTTGGTCATACAGCTACATTGCCATTTTTTTGCTTATATCAAGTAATGGAAGAATATAAAATTATATATGTAGTTATTTACTATGAAGTTTCACACAATGTAGTATGATTAAGTTCTGATGATCTTAAGGAATGAAAAATAAGTTTATGGAATATTTGATTGACTTCAAAGTGGATGAATACAATATTTCAATATTTGTAGTAAGAAATTCATAGTATGAGAAAATACTTTCCATGAAACCTTTATTTTCCCACTTCCTTGCATTTTGAATTTACACATAACACTGTGTCATCTTTATTTTGCACTGTTGAAATAAGCAGGAGTTTATTCTGTTAAAACAATCAGGACTTTAATGGGCCCACCTGCTGTGAGCCTTGTGGTGTGATACAGTTTCTTTCAGTCTAGTCTCCATGGTGCTGCCAGGGCATGGTGTCCGAAGCTGCCTCCCCTGTTTTAGTAGTCTTTTCAATGTTGTCCAGGAGGCTGTGAGGTTGAACGGTGACTTTTGTGCTGAGACGTGCTGCTGTTAATCTCAGATGAGGTAACAAAAAGGGTTGATTTGGTTAAGTGCTCCTCATGGAGTTTTCCTTCAAAAGGTTTCCATTTTTAATTATCCTATGTTCTCATAGTAAATAATAACAATTTCTTAAAGTGTATAGAAAAACTTCAAATCATCTGGAACGACTTAATGTCTAGGGGGGGAGGGGAGAGAAGCACTGTGAAAAAGTGGACTGTGTATAGTTTGAGAGCTTGTTTCATATTAGCATCTGAAAATATAAATGCTATTTTAAGACAGAATTAAGCAAAATGAAATTCAAGATAAAAAAAAGTGCAAGTTCTGCATAGTGGAATAGGCTTCCAGTGGTGGTAACAGCCCCGCTTCTTCTGTTGTTTTAAAATTGGGGAAGGTGCAACTGTTTGTTACAAGAATTGTCTTATGTTGGCTTTGTAGCACATTGTCCAATCTGAAATATGTTTTCGGTCTGCTGCAGTTTTTAATATGGTTTTATATAAGGATGTGATTCACTTAAGATGATAAGCGCTTAATAAATCTAATCTAATACATATGTCTGTGGTGGCTGGTAGTCAGACTTCATGCTTTACATGCTATCATGTCAGACAGAGGGCAAAGCACGAATAAAAACTTTGGTGCTCAAATAAGTGATGTGTACTTCCTAAAAATAGATCTCTTCTAAATTACTTATTAATTGACTGTCTGCTTACTTTTGGAATATCTTGACTAATGTAATACATAGAAGTCTCTGTTGCTGAGCTCTGGAGAATGTGGGATTGTATTTTTGCCTGTACCTCTCATGGGTTATTCAAGGTTTTGGAGGAGAGTGCATCAGTTCTTATTGATCAAGAGATTCTTCCAGAAAAACAAAGTGAAAATTACCTTCATATGAGTAATAAATGAGAACTCAAAAATCATCTCTTGATAAACTTAAACATACACTGCCCCATCACAGATGTTTTCCTTCACTGCTTAATTTTTTGATAACTCTAAGGCAACTCTCATCTGATGTTACCTGGAGTCCTCAAATTTCCTTTATCCTTTTCAGGCTGGCTTAGGAGTCCCTCTATATGTTAAATGCTATTTCAGTTCTCATGTTTTTATTGATTTCTTCTGGCTAATGGACTAATGTCATGTGTCTGTACTGATTATTTAAACCTCTTAGCAATCTGTAATATTATTGACTATTCAAGCTGTGGTGGGTTTACCTTGGCTGGGTGCCCGGTGNATTTGGGTATTTTTAGGACCTCATGTGGATGTTTGGGCTCATGCTTGAGTAGCTTCATTCCTTTTTTCTAATCAAGGAAGAATGCCTGAGTATAGTATTAGGCAGATTTATTACATGCAAGGAGCTTTGTGCTTTCAAGTGCCACAGGCATATGGCATCACCCTTTTTGCTGAGATCTATTTGTGTTTGAGATCACTAGGGGCGATGATGGAGTATTTTGGATTGCATTGCCATAAAGGAGCAGATTATGTGCTCCTCCTCACTCTCTCCATGTCATGAGACTTGAAAGAGACTCTTTGCCATCCAGTGTGTGCTGTAACTTTTACCTAATCATCCAGAGTGATACAGTGAAGAAATAAATATAATTGGTGCTATGTATTTCAAGAACTTCTAAAAGTTTAAAACTAAGCTGTTTCCTGTAGTAATAGTTCTAAGGCAGTGAACTACAGGAGTCAGATGCATAAATAGCTCTTTAAAGTGAGACATTTCATGATCAAAATATTATATCTAGACATTGTGTTGCTGACTTCAGTATTTTAAAGTAAAGGTCTGTCTACCAAGGACGATGGTACTTTGCTTATGGTCGTCCTGAACAAGCTGCAATGGAACACTATTTTTCCCTTTATGGCAGGAATTCAGTACTATGGGAAAGTGATTGAGTTGTTTTAAAAGAAGTAAATGTCAGAATTTACTTTCTATAATACAACAGTGACTGAATTTTCTATGATTCAGATTGGGCCACTTGAGCCGTTGGTAATGACAGTTACTGAAAGAGAACACACAGAGTATTTCTTTGTGGTGTTTGGGCTATAAATGCTTGTTCTGTTTTTTTTGTGTTCTTTTTTAAATGCTCCAGAGTTGTAATTAGATTCTTCCCTGATGTGCTTATTGTAACGCATCTTCATAATGATGCATCTGAAAAGGAAAGGTTATGACCCTCTAATCATTGGGTAATCTGGTAACCCCTTACTTTGCTTCAAAAATCCATCAGTGAATTTGTTGCTTAGGTACCAGTGACATTGTCTAGAGTCAGGAGTTGTATGGGCGAGTTTCAGGTGATACTCTGTGCAAGCTTCCCCTCAAAATTTTGCTTATAAGTATCAGGCTTGCCTGCAATGGTGGCAGCTATTCTGCATGAGAGCAGGTCTTCAGAATAAACTGTGAATGGTTTTACATCAGGCAATGATATTGTGAAATGCTGTCCCTTCATTCAGTCATTTCAGAGTGTGGATTTGTTCCCCAGGGAGAGAAAAGCCCTCTGTATCTCACTGCACCGACTGAGATACTAAATGAGTGCATGTAGTTGTACAGTGAAACTCTACTAGTGTGTTTTAGAAGAGACATGTAGTTTATTGAAAGCCTCACCTCAGGCTAGTCTACCATCCTTTCTTTTGGAGCATTCAAAACAAATTAGAAATAACTTCAAAAGGGTAAACGCTAATAATGAGTCGCTTTAATTCAGTAGCCTCTGCTGTCAGAAAATTACAGAAGTGGTTTAGCTCTTTGCATAGGCAGGATGCTTTTGTTATCAGTCATGAGCTTGTGTCCAAGGGCAAACTCTGTGGACATTTATAGAAAGATTTCATAGGCATTTCATGCCTACCACAACTCATTTTAATTATCTTGTCTTAAAGAAATAGTTTAGCTTGCAATAAATGCCATGTCACATGTGAATGCTAGTATCTTATAATTTAGTTCTTAAAATGTAATACAGAATACAGATAAGATTCAATAGACTGAGGGCTTGAGAAGCTCAGTTAGTGTTCTAAAATAACTTCATCTTCTTTTCTGTTCTTCCCTTCTCCTTGTCTGCTTCTGCCTCAAAAAACAAGCAAAAGAAACCAACACCTTTATTTTGAAGGCAACTGACTTCAGAATGGAAGGAGATTCCTTTCAAAGTCTGGGGTAGATACTGGTCCATGTTATTGTTACCTTTTTACTATATTATGGATAGTACCAATGTGATATTGCTAAAAGCAACGCATCAATGTGCAGATAAGCTGGTAGTGTGCCGTAAACTGTGGAGCTGACCAGATTCTCTGGTGTGTTTGCTCTATTGAAGAGGCCTTTCATTCTATGGTGCATTTTTATTTTATTTATTTAAAAGAAATCCTAACCAATAATTATTGTAAGCCATTTAATATATACCATGTGTTTAACAGGCTGTGACCCTCTGCTTTTGTGAGCTCTGTGCTAATGAAATGCTATTTCTGACTCTGGTTGACATGCAATTCTATAAATGGAGATAATTTGTTTTGCCTGTTGAGACACTAAACTGTCTGAGCTAGGACCATCTCCTAGTATAAACAGTACTTAAAATGAGTTGACTATAACCTCAGCTCATGTTTCTGGGTACTGTTGCATACTAATGCATGTAATATACATCAACTACCAAAATTGAAAGGTTTGGGGTTTTTTTGCTTTGAGGTCCCTTTCTGTCTAGTTTTCTCTCTTCTGTCTTTGTATATTCCCAAGCAATTTGTGATTTCACCTCCTTTCATTTTGAAAGTTCAGACCTAATGTATTCAGTAGTAAAAAGCCCAAGGCACTAGTGTTGCATAGGCAATTAAATATTCATGCTCTTTTCAAATATTTATTTGTATAGTGTTAATAAACTAGAAGACAGGAATGTGACCTTTTCCTCCCTGTGAGTGAGGGCAGCTATCTGACAGCAACACCTATAATAGCTTTTAAAAAAGTAATTATATGGATTTGACACTTGGTTGTCTGTTACTGATTTTTTTTTCTTGGTGGTCATTGTGGTAGAGCTCTAAGATTTTCAAATAAGACTTCCACATATCAGAGTTTCTGTTATGTGTGAGGATTTTGATAATTTGAGGTTTAAGTGAACTTCTAACTTTTTGACAATGCACTGCAAGTTTTAAAATGCAGGAATTAATTTTTTATGTTTCCATGTGTATTTTCATCTTGGATCCTGTCAAAAGGTACTTTTTCATGTTTAAATCTGTAGTGTTAAGGTACTGTTTTTGCACACTTGATTTGTGAAGGCAGAGATTGATTTGATAATTTAGGGATGCTTTTAGGCTTGTAAGAAGAAATCCAGCGACTGGATTTGCATATGCAGCTGTGTAGTAAAGTTTGGATGTGTAATATTTATCCATGCTCACAGAGCAACAGGAGAATTTTCTTTTCAAATCTGTAAAGTAAATGTTACCAACTGGAGCTATTTAGGTGAGTACAGACCTTAGGGACTTGGTTGGTGATTCATTCATGAGGGAAAAGCAGGAGACTGGGGTTGAAATCTATCATGGTCAGAGGTATTTAATAAGTCTATGCTTCTTTGTGCTGAATATAAAATACAACGAGGTTAGTTCCGGTTCTCCATGGAATATTTGTATGCTATCATTGTTCAAATACTACTTGCAAACAGATTATTCCAAAAGCAAGTGAAGTTGATGGAAGGACACCATATTTCAAACTGTCTTGCCAAAGAACTTCAGGAAATTAAAAATATCTATGAAAAAAACAGAAATAAGCAGATTAGTGTAATGCAAAAAAGCAAAGGCCCTCTCCTCCCCTCCCTCCCTTCCCCCCCCACAATAAAACCATTGAGTCTTCCTAGTTACCCAAAGAGGGCATTACCTAAGCAATTTCTTGTACTTGTAAGTTTAATGAAATCTGGCTGTAGAAATTAACTCAATTCCTGTATTCAGATTGCTTGCTTATTTCTTAAGCTTATTATGCTGGGTTGTTTCATGGTATTTATGTTCCTCTTCCAAACAAGAAAAGTGGAAATTTGAATGTGATTCTCCTAGGAGCTGTTGCTGTGCACATGAATGTCATCTTTCTTTGGGACACGGTATAATCTTCAGGACCTTCCTTTGTTTCAATTATCATTTTTTATTTCATAAATTTTCAGTTTAATGGGGCCTTATTGGATATTCTGGAAATTACACAATTATACAAAAATGGAGCATGTATTCAGTGAATTTTCAGGGCTTTTTCTAAACCTAGTAAGCGTATACAGCCATAGATAATAATTGTTCTAACAATGTGTTCGTTATTTAGATATTGAGTTTAAAAAGGCTGTATTCATCCAAAAAGTTAAAATATTTGGACTTTTGTGAGTTGTTGCATGAACAAAATGAGAACTATGCAGGAGTTAAGTTCTGTTCTCTCTTCCTTTTTGTACTCATTTTCTCAACAAAACTGAAACAGTATACAAGGGGCAGAAAATAGAGTACACAAGCAATATTTCCTTCCTTCTTTCCTATCCTTATTGATTTTGGGGAGAATTTTATCAGATGTCAGGCTTTTGGAGCATACTTTCAAATTTTGCAGATTTTTTTTGCAAGTTGTTTAGATATACCAGCACCCTAGAATGCCAAGTGAGATACGTGGAGACTGATGAGTATTATTCCACTGAAAGTTTTGGTGGCATTGCTATTTTCTTGTACCAGACTCTGATTCAGTTAAGTTAGCTTTTTCTTAGGAAAAAGTTTTCAGTTTTGGTCAGTTCCCTCTCTCTCTCTCTTTTTTTTGCCTGGTTTGTTTTCTGAGCACCAGTGTATTAGGCAGGTGTATTTTCAAAGCAGCTTTTAACAATTGACTTAATGTTTTAGTTTTTTATTTGAATACTCAGTATGGCTGAAACTTAAGGGTTATGTCAAGGCTGGTTCAGAAGCAGAGCAGTGTTGGTGAACAAACCTTGGGGCAGCCCTGCCAAATATGATTTGCGT
>VYZX01030155.1:31802-61434 GCA_013401335.1 Brachypteracias leptosomus
AGCCATGCTTCTTTTGATGCAGCCCGGGATATGATTGGCCTTCTGTGCTATGAGTGCACATTTCTGGCTCATGTCCAGCTTTTCATCCACCAGTGTCCCACAATACCTTTGTCTTCTGTACTTCAGCAATGACCAAAGTGATATTGAAGATCTCTCCAGTGAGACTTGCTATAAGANTCATATCAAAGGAGACAGTTAACCTTTCAACAAGAATTGCTTTCTGCAAGAAGATATATTTGTGTTTGTCTAGGCATCTGTACGAACACATTTATACCTCATTTATATTAAGAAGCATAAAATAAAAAGCATATATCAGCTATGAAGATCTGGCTTTGGTTTGTGTGTCCTGAAATTTCAAAGTACTCCTTATTGTCATGTTAGCCTAACCAAACACTGTCTCTGCGTATTGTTGTCTGACCTCTGGCTGAGAGCTTTATTCATTCTCTGTTATTTGGAAATCCTCTTTGGGAATCTTCTTGCCAAAGTGAGCGGCCATAGTAACTTTGTGGAGACCATAAAGCTCATTGGAAATAGGTCATCAAGCATGTATTAAGATAACATGCCTAATGTTCTTGCCTAATACAAGCTGGGTTCTTATCAGCTGTCTAGGAGGCAAACAAAGTTCATTTTCCCATTCCAGTGGGCTGATGTATCTGTTTTTCTAGTGGACAGTTGTGCTTGTATTATCTAGAAACATCTGGTTTTTAATGAGTTTTGTTATGTCAGGTGGTAAAATAGAATGGCATCTTGCCTTGTCTCCGTGACACTAAGTACTTTGTGAATCAATTTAAATGAATTTAGAGAAGCCTCTTCAATCTAGAAAAGGGACAGCTGCAGCAGAATATTGAGAGAAGTCTATAAAATCTTAAGTGACATGGAGGGGGATCAACTGCTCACTGTTTTTCACCTAGTAGGTGGCAAATTTGAATCACATGAAAGAATGTGGCTGTTCTTGCTGGAGAGGTAAAGTTTTACATTGATGCAGGGAAGTGTGAAAAAGGTAATACAAGAAAAATGCACTGAAAGTCATTAAATGCTTAGAAACTATATTCTGATCCCTAGTCTGAAAACTATTGGCTTCCTGAGCTGTATTAGGTTGAAATAAGTAACAAGTTTATTCTCTTCTGCAGGAATCCTTTCATGACCCCTGTTGTGGAGAAAATGCAGATAGCTGAGATGATGAGCATATGGGTAGCAGAAAATGTATCGTTTCTACCTGGAAGAATGATGTGGCTTGTTCATGGCCAAACTGGTGATGAAAAGAACAGATTTATTGACCATATGATTTGGAAGATATTTTTAAACTTTAGTCAGTCAAGATTTTAAAATATTTCTGAGAAATAGTGAAGCTGAAAGAAAAAAAAAGAATAAAGTCAGTTGTCTGTATTATGTAATGTCTTTTTCTGTTCTGCAGTTCTTGGGCATAATATACTAATGTTTTCATTAATTCATTTTTCAAGAAAAATTAGATACAAAGCATGCTTTTTGCCAAGTGGTAATTAAATGCTTCGCTATCTAAGCCTTCTATATCTATTTCTGTGGAAAAGAAACAGTGGTAGATAGAATTAGCTAATGGTGTTCTAAACTGTTTAGGCCAAACTATTGCCAGACTGGAGGAGGAGTTTGGTTTAGTGATGTTGGTGAGATGGTGAACATCTGAGTGTTTCTGAAGAGAGCTTTAGAATAGATTGAGTGTTGGAATATAAATTAGGATGCTATTTGGCTAATCTTTTGGAATTTTAATCTCAGTGACAATGCTCAGGAAAAATGTAGTTAGAGGACATGATTCTGTCTAGTTTTTGTTTATGTCTTGGTTTTAGGTATTGTTTCGACATGAAGGAAAGCACAAATACAAACAAACAATTTGCCCTCATGTTTCTGCCAGTCCCAGTAAATAGAGCTACACATTCCAGTGTAGCTCTTGGAAGCCTCTCTCAATGATGTCCTGATAGTGTCTGTCACATATACAGCTGCTTCTGCTTATATTCTGCCTAATTTTCAAAAGTGTGTTATCCTGTTCACATATTCTTTTAAGTTTTCCTGCCCTTTGTAACTTACAGAATCCTAAGAGACACCTGGAGGTTTTTTCCATGCTCAAGAAGGAATGAGGAAGGACTTTGTTGCAAGAAAATAAATTGCTCGTGCAGAAAGTAGTCGAACACCACAAGGTGCTGCACAGAGCCTGAAGAACTATGAAACAAACATGTCCTGAATAGGACACTGTCAAAGTGCTTGGGTAAGAATTGAAATAAGAGAGGGAAGAAAGCTTTGGAGTAGCTGTTTATCACACATGCTTCTCCTTGATCCTAGTTAGAGATGCTTGCAGCTACTTTCCATTCAAGCCGTACAAGATGTATAAAGAGAAGCAGATTGCTTGCATGCTGGTAGCATAACGCTTTTTTTAGCACAGAGAGCACTGTATTAGCTGCTTTTTAATGCTGTGCATGTCAGTACTAATACTAATACTGCCCAACTAATACTGCCAACATGTTTTCCCTGGAAAGCTTTAAGCAGTATGAAAAAGCACTTTGGGAAAGCTTGTAAAATTCAGTCAATTTGTCACAATGTTTTATAGTTTTATCACCTTAGTCAGTGGAGACCGAGTGCTGCATATCATAACAAAAAGCAACAAGCTGGAACCATCACAGCTTTTACATTTTCTAAATAGTCTCTGACATGTGAACACCATGTTAAAGGGTTGCCTAAAATTGACCATGGTAGTAGGTTCATCAAAGACTACATGGAAGATAGACTACCTGGACAGCAAAATAAGTATCTGAAGGTGATTGCTCTTATTTTCCCTTGGTTTTGATAGCCAAGATTATTATTGCTTAGTCAAATCTAACTTCTTTTAAAAGCAAGCCACAAGCGAAGTTAAACAAAAACTGCTCTGAATTCTTTTAAATGTGTGCACGGATTAAGTGAGATAATGTAGCACTAAGGAAATTATTTGTGACAATTCTTAGAAGTAAAATAGATAACATGAAAATTTTGTAAAATTGCTGCCTTTTGTTTTAATACTGTTTGGCAGACAGTAGCTAAGGAGGATGTGGAATATGGAACTGCTGATTATAAGGGCTTCTAGGTTTTTTTTAAACATGGGTATGGTTTGTATGTATTTATAGGAAAGTAGTATCTTTGGTAGCCTACATACAAGCTACATACATGAACCAAGTGCCATAGTAATTCTCATCTAGAAGAAATAGTACTGAGGGGACTCTGGCTGGCTGGTTTTTTTTTTTCTATTCTGAATCCACATTTTGAAGGAGTATTTGGTTTTATCTGAGTCTCAAATGGGCTGGCCCTCCTCATGCTCTAGAGTCCCATAAAACCCTATAATAAAAAGACTCTTACTGAAAGTCAAGAAGATAAAAAGGAAAGTCTTATTTTGTGACTTGATTTAGATGAAACAACAAGATGAAGCAATGCCCAAGGGAAACCCTGAGTGTGCATCAGAGAGATCCAAGGATAGGCTTCAAAAATTAGTGTTTAATTTTATTAAACCATCATGCTTCTTATCCTTTGTCTTAGCTGTTCATAAAACTCCCAAAGCAACTTTTACCCCCCCTCCCCCAAGTAATACTGATTTTAAAATAATATATCACATCAGATAGTTGCAGTGTGTTGTACTCAAATCTTGCTGCTCTTGTGGAGCAGCTACTCTGCAGTAGCTATCCTGTGTTCTGACATCCTCTTGGTGTACTTGTCCTAGCAGACCTGTATTTCCATTTCTTTCTTTCTTTGTTTTCATACAGACAACTCTTCCAAGATAGAACTGTGAGAAGAGGAATGTGCAGACCTTCCTTGACCCTAACATGTCAGTTTTGGTATTCAGGCAGTGCTTGGGTTGCACTTGCCCTGCAACTGGTGTTCCGCTTGCTGTTACAAGTGGTCCTCTCCCCTGCCTGTTTTTTAGTGCAACACCTCTGTATTTTCACCATTCTCTAATTCTTTGCAGTTTCACTCAAAAACTGAAATTCTACTTCAAGTCATGAAGTGTCTGCATGTTCAGTAAGATGGTGTATATAGGTGTTCATGGCCACAGAGCAGACTGTTACCCAGTCAGCTGCCTTCTGGAGGCATGCCATATAAGCTGTATGAAATATAGTTGTCAATCAGTAATTGTTTTACTGATTACTGTTTTTACAAATGACAGTACATTACAGTTTTGTTAATAACCTTAGCTGAAATTCAAAGCGATATCCAGCACAGAAATGAGAAATCCCAAAGGTGGGGAAGGATGAAGCAGCTACAGAAATTTAAAATTAATTGCTGGGGTGGAAAGGCTGCTTCATTTCAGATAGTTCTTGTACTTTATTCTGAATTTATTGCCTGTGTAGCAATTGTCTCAGACAGAAAAAACCATAATGGAGTGATAATGTTTATCGGGGGTTTAAATTTTTTTTTCTATCTGATTATTGATGGTGTTTACAACATAAAAATTAACAGCTCTAAAAAGAAATAATTGATAGGCACTGTCACTGTAATGATATTGTTGAAAGTTCAGTGTGGAATAAGTACGGCTTGAAATGAGTCTGGAATTGAAGATGAATGTGTCAATGGGAGGCAAAAAAAAAATTGTAACTGAATGTGATTTACTAAGTTAAATATTTGATAGCACTATATATTCCACATGATGAATAAAAATGCAAGGATGCCAGATCTGAACACTTGCAACATTTCAGCATATTTGAAATATAATGATTACTGTAGTTATTTAGCATAATGACTAAAATAGTTGCACAAAGTACTTTATTTATAGCAACATTTGGAATTAGGTACTTGAACATTTGTTATTTCAGACAGGAAAGTCCTGTAGAGCTAATCCATATGAAATGAATTCTCCAATTAGTGAATTTAAGTATCATGCTTGTTTCTATGAAAAGTAAAAATTATTTTATTTTTCTTGGCAAGTTTTGTTACTATTAATTTTTGTTTTAAGGAATCAGTATAGCATAACTCTCTTTTGCCATATTTAACAGAATCACAGAATGTTAGGGGTTGGAAGGGACCTCAAAGATCATCTAGTCCAACCCCCCTGTCAGAGCAGGATCACCTAGATCAGGTCATACAGGAACTCGTCCAGGCAGGCTTTAAACGTTTCCAGAGAAGGAGACTCCACAACCTCCCTGGACAGCTTGTTCCAGTGCTCTGTCACCCTCACCGTGAAAAAGTTCTTTCTTATGTTTACCCAAAACCTCCTATCCTCCAGCTTGCATCCATTGCTCTTTGTCCTATCACTGGATGTCACTGACAAGAGCCTGGCTCCATCCTCCCAACATTTGCCCTTTACATTTTTACATTAATGAGGTCACCCCTCAGTCTCCTTTTCTCCAAGCTAAAGAGATCCAGCTCTCTCAGCCTTTCCTCATAAGGGAGATGCTTCACTCCCTTAATCATCTTAGTGCCTCTGCGCTGGACTCTCTCCAGTAGCTCCCTGTCTTTCTTGAACTGGGGTGCCCAGAACTGGATACAGTACTCCAGGTGGGGCCTCATCAGCACGGAGTAGAGGGGGAAGAGAACCTCCCTCGACCTGATAGCCATGCTCTTCTTAATGAAGCCCAGGATGCCATTGGCCTTCTTGGCCACGAGGGCGCATTGTTGGCTCATGGTCATCCTCTTGTCCACCATGACTCCTAGATCTTTTTCACCAGAGCTGCTCTCCAACAGATCAGCCCCCAACCTGTACTGATACATGGGGTTGTTCTTCCCCAGATGCAGTACTTTACACTTGCCCTTGTTCAACTGCATTAAATTTAATTCTTAATCTCAGTGATTGCGTCCTCAGATATCAAAGTTATTTTCCAGTTGGAACTCCCCAAATGTTATTATTTCATAAGGATTACTTGATATACTTCTGGTCATGAAGATGGTTCTTATTTTTGTAGTTCTTCTGCTCTTTCTTCTTCCTCTCTCCCCACAAAAGAAGAAAATCTCAACAATACCTAGCATAAAAAACTCCTGAGTATAAAATATTCCTCAAAATGAATCAAGTTCATTCTTCGCAAATTAAATATTGTCAGGTCCTTTAGTATGTTTTCTCTCTCTTTTAGCAATGTTAAATTAATGTCAATTAGCAAATTAGCGATGATTGTGCCTAGTGCGCAAGGCATAGTATGATGAAGACTATTCAAGTACAGCAGTCTAGAGACTGGTAAAGGTGTTCACAGGACATAAGAGCTCTGTCTAAACCTTGATTTGAGGTTGAAGAAAAGTCCTTTGCCATCATTTTGTGTCTCAAGCGTAGGAAGTGAATTAAATATTTAGATAACATAAGGATTCTCATGACCTCTACTGAAGTAGTTTCTAACTCCATGAAGGGGCCGAAATTTTTATATGCAAAGTTCCCCTCAGTCCAAATTTCTGCCACTGTTCATGCACAGGGTATTGCCTCAGAGAATGGGAAACTTGTGGTCAAATGCTAGTTCCTCTGCTTGGTTTGGATCAGACTGCTGAACTCAGATTTCCTGCTTCCCAAGGGCTGTTGTGGTCACTGATCTGTTGAATTAAGAGGGATCATTCCTGGCCTCTTTTCTTCTTTTCCATATGATTTAGCTGAGATATTCTGTAGATTTAATTCATACTTGTACTCTCTACAAGGCCCATGGCTTTTGTGATTTGCATTTGTGGATACTCAGGCTCCTCTTGCACAGTCTGAGGAGTCTGGATCCTCATCACAGGGCTCTGGGTTTGGCTTGGTGAAGGGACAAGTTGAACACACTGATGGCTGTGTCCATGGAGGGAAATATCTTCATTTTAACAGGAGGGCATTGGTTCACCCTTGGTACAACAGAATATCTGATTTGAAAACTGCATACTGTGGATGATAAATATCTTGCTGATTTAAATGTAGTTTACTACTTTGTTCAGATGAGGGTGACTGCCAAGGAAGAACATAATTCCGGGCCTTCCTTTCAAGCTCCAAAACACATTAAGATAAATAGATAAGTTGTGAAACTTGGTGCAGGCGGTACCACCTAAGAAGCTTCCATTTCCAAATCATTTTGACAAAAGTGAAGGGATAAAGAATTTGTCATGTGGGTGGTAAGAAGTAACTGTGATTTTGGGATCTGTTGGACTGAGTGCTGAGTTAAGCCAGTGAAACATTGGTAATGTTTTGCTTTTTAATAGATTAGGTTCAGTAGATTAGTAGATTTTTAGTAATAATGGTAACGATGCGTTAGTGTTATTCATTTTATGGCACTTTATATGCTTTCAGTTAAGGATGGTAGTGACCCCAGCCAAATTAGGAAAGAGAGTAGTATCTGGATGAGCTCAAGTTGAAAGTATTTACTACTAAGAAAACAAATAATTTGTGCCCATTAGCCCTGAAGTTAGTTCCAAAGAGATGTGTTTCACCTTCTGTTTTCTTAACTGTCAAATACTGTTAAATACTAATATATGCTTCTGTTTCCAAAGATGCTTAGTTCCTGCGGAAGAAATTCTTGTTGTTCTTATTTTTATGAAGAAGCAGAAGAGGTGGTTTCATGCAGCAGTTCACACTTTACTGGGAAGCAGAGAAACAGGAGCTGTTCAAATCCTGTGTGTCTTATGCTCAAGCAGCTGAAGTGTTCCCATACCCTGTAAAAACATGAGTAAAAGAATTGCTTTTGATCAGAAAATACCAGCTTGTTGAAATGGTGCCATCAGAAATAGACATCCAGGCCAATAACAGAATTTCTTGAGGAGGAGATGGGTTCCAGTTTCTGACAAATGGATAGCCTGCTAGTTGTGTCTAACCATTGAAGGAACATAGGGGTAGTTAGCTTGCTGTTCTACTGAACATGGGATTTGAAGTCAGGCTAATTCTGGTTGAATGTTTAACTGACATTGAACAGGTTGGCATCCCTTGGGCAGCACACTTACTGGGATAGGAGACCCTGGTGTTCTAAAAGCTAATATGTAGATAGGATATGAATGCTGTGGTCACCACGCTACTGGCTGATCTCTGCTGCCTCTCTCTGTCTTGTAGCTGATGAAGGTTTTCCCTCTAAAGAACATAATTCATAAGTACTTGGAATATAGGGCATATGTTTCTTTTCCTGTCTTATTAATACGTGAAAGGCTAAAGGCCTATGTATATTTCTTCATGACCATCTCACATCTCTCACATTTGGACCTTTCAATGACTCACCAGAGGCGGTGTCATGGTAGGGAAATATGGTAAAGATTTTTGCCTTGCTGGCATATATGTGCCCCTTTTTGTTAATTCAAGGCCTGATTGTCAATTCAGAAGAATTTAAAGACCTCGTTTTTTAAAGCTATATCTTAACAGCCTATTTTAAAGGCTGTATTTTCTAGAAGCAACACTATATAATGTTTTAGAAGGCACTTAAAATGTAAAGTGTGAAGTCTGTGAAAAATTCTTTTAGCAGCTTACAGGAAAAAAAAAAGGTTCAATATTTCAACTCCGTTTCCTTTTGTTTTTCATGCTTTTCCTGTGAGCTTTCTAATATGCCTGAATGTTAATCTAGGACATACACTCTGGTTTTTAAGAAAATGCATTTTATTAAAAATTATCTTAGATTTCTAAGCAGTGTCATTTTCTTTTAGAGTACAGCTTATCACAGCATGATCGCTTTTGAAACATTGTAACACAACACAAATGTGGCGCCAGGTAACATGACTAATTCAACACAGTCTGATGTGTAATTAATGTAATACTTAACAATATGAATGCTCTTTATAAGAAATAAAAATGCAAGAGCAATTTTGGAAGGTAATTAACAAGTAAAATAACCTGAAAAGGAAGTAATTTCACTGTTTCTCTGGAGCAAACAGTAGCTGTTCAAGACCTGGTAACGTACATCTCACAAACTTGCAGACTATGCAGGTGGTACTGTGTAAGGTAGTGAAGGAATTGATGGAAAAGCTGGAAAAAAAGAATGAGAAGACAATTAAGCATTGTTTGAAGATAGCAGAAGAAAAAATTTGCTGAAATTTGTTATTTATAGCCAAGTGTCTCCAGTATGCTGAGATTTGTTTGGGTAGTCAGGTAAATAGAAAACAGTTTATGCTAAATAAAAACCAGTCCCAGTCCTCAGGATTTGACACATGATTTTGAAAACTTATCTTGTAAAAACTAAAAAAAATACTTGAAATCAGAGTTTTATATAGATGTCTGAGTTCAGAATACAGTGTCTTGTTAGCTCTATATTGTTAATTATGTCCAGTCTTATGGTAAAAAGGATTATGTCACTTCTTAAAAATAGCAGATTTGGCATTTCATTTAAAAAGTCCCAAACCTAAAAAAACCCTCTGAATTTCAACTTCCCCAAAGATGAAGGTCAAAGCAGCCCAGGAGAAAAGCTGTAAGTAATAAGGAGAGTTTTGGGAAAAAGGCATTATGTACTCTAATAGCAAAAACCCAGGTCAGATTAGACATCCTTTAGTTCCACCTCATATTCATTATATGTGATGTGAAACATGGATGAGACTTGGAAAGGCCACTGGGTGGGAAAATGCCCATGATCTTTCTAAAGCCCTGCAGGCTTTGCCTGGAAAAAGCTGTCCAGCTCCTTGCAGCATTACTGATCTAGTGAACTCTGCGTCTCTGGGACTACTGTGAGAAGAAAAGAATCAGGACTGGGCACTATACCAGTACCATACGAACACTGTATACTTTGCTTCAGGCTCAAGAGCTGTTTTTATCCTAAACCTTGACATGCAAATGTTCTTTTGAGTCATTGCCTAGTCTCATAAAGCAACCACTTTCAAGGCAGAGTTTTGTTTTCATGGATCACTTCCATGTCTGAAGAGTGCACTTTTTCAAATATTGGTAAACATGAGTATGACGTGCAGGTTTGAATAGCTGCTGTGTTACATTACAGATCAAACACTGTGTTTAGAAGCAGAATTACCTTTCAAGTAAAGGTAACTTCTGTACATCTAGCAGCCTAAAAATGCACTTAAATAAAACTTACCTTCTAACAGTGCCAGGAGACTGCTTTCAAGTGCTCAAGGGATTTAACAGAAAAAGTTGAAGTTGTCTTCTCTATTTTAAACTCAAATTGTTTCAAAAAAAGCATCACAAGTTGTATGAGAACATTGGGTAATCCCTAGAACTGCAGAAATTGTAGCAAACTTCAAAATGGAGCGCACCTATCAGGCAGTCATGATAGAGCAAAACAAGGCCTGTGATGGGAGAGGTATTGTGGCTGTGGTTGTCTCAAAGACTATGCCCGCCTAATTAGCTATTAGTTAGTTGGACATATGAAAAAGTACTGAGCTCTGGAGCCAACATAGGGTTATACTGGCTCTACAAGTTTATTAACAGACATGTAAACTGGTTAAGAAAAAAATGCAAGTATGTTTCTGCATTTGTGTTTGTGTGTCCCTAAATGTGAGCTGGGAAGCAGGAATTCTTCTCACTTTTCAAAGGACTCCTGTCTTCTTTCTGTTTGGCAGTCAAGCAGCACAGTCATCTGCGAACAGATTTATCCTCTGCTACAGGCCTTAGGTCAACAAAGCCCAAAGTTCAGAGGAAATTAGTAAGGCTTAGAGATACAACCAGGTGAAATGTTACCCTGAGTGTTTTGCTGACTGTGATGTGTTTTAATCCTTTGCAGTGTGTATATGCCATATTTCTGTTTTACACACTATATGCCACTATCTTTTGTTTGTTTCTCTGAGGGTACCTGTGTCCCTGCAAGGGTCCTGCTGTGCTGCCCTCACTTGTATTGCCCTTCTGCATGGGAAAATGGGGCTCAAAATATGGTGGTCTCTTGTTACAGGTGCCAAAGGAGGTTATTTTACTCTGCAGCTGGCTGCTGCAGCTGTTTTGGGAAGCCAGGAGTGTATGGCCATGAAATAGCACTTGGATGGACAGCAACTACATAAATAGTAGCAAAAAAGAAGGATTCACAGTCTAAGCGTTTTAGAGGCTGTGTGGTCCTGCATCTCACTAAGGGTTCTCTTTGCCATCCAGCCCCAGGTGCTTTCCAGCTGAAGAAATCCATATGGTTGTTCTGTGAATAAATTAACAATCACCATTACTTATACACCTACTCTGGCATCTTCAATACATGAACATGCAGAGTGAGATTTTGTGTGCGCATAAAGTCAGAAGAAAAATAGCTCTAAAGTGAGAGAGATGTTATTTTGGTGAAACATCTTTCTACATTAGCATTTATACTGGATAGCAAACATTAGAAAATCATTTAACTACCTTTACCTCTATATTTTCATAGTTAACAAAGGATGAAACATCTGAGTTTTGCTTTATACCATTAATCCCTCCTGCGTCTTGTGTAGAATTTAAATGCACCTCATTACTGTTCTCAGTTATTTTCTGGAATGTCTTAATTTAATTCCCATCCTTTCTCCCTTGTGGCCTGGAAAGAAAAGAAAATAGGTGGGGCAGACAAATTGGAAAGAAGGAAAATAGTCTGTGTCAGCTCTTCTCATTGTGTCAGGTGCACTGTTGAAAAAAATAATCTACTTCATTATCTCCTTGTTCAAGTGGAATACTAATCAATATCAAGGACTGAAAGAACAGCATTTGACAAATACAGGATGTTACTGACAGTTCACTTTTTAAAATGGTAATTTTTAGTAGCAACTTGCGGTTAACTATTGTTTTAAATGTTTTTTCAAATCACAAAATCACGGAAGGGTGGTGGTTGGAAGGGACCTCTGGAGATTATCTAGTCCTGCCCCCCTGCTAGAGCAGGTTTGCGTAGAGCTAAAGCAGGTTGCACAGGAACACATCCAGGTGGGTTTTGAATTTCTCCAGAGAAGGAGACTCCACAACCTCTCTGGGCAGCCTGGTTAAGTATCATTAAGTCTTTAAGAGCACTGTGTTACTGCTTATGCCCTTGGAAAGTAGACCTTACTGAACTTTTACCTTCTTCTAGTCCCCCTCAAAAAAACCCCAACATATCAGTATATCTTTTTCAGGATCAAATAGAGCAAAAAAAGTCTTTCTCATGTAACTTATTCATTTAAAGAACAATCATAAGAAGTTCTGTTATTCTAACAGCTCTTCTTCCTTATACTAGATTTTCCTCACTGGACCAAGTTTTTCATGTTTGTATTCATTAGTACATGATATGTAAAGGATGCAGCAGCATTAAAACAAGTTACATAGGATACATTAGACAACCTCAAAAATAAAATACAGTGCATATATTATTAGGAATATTTTCTGCTTAAGATAGATTTTTACCCTATGAAGAACATTTACTCTTGCTCTGGCCTATATTAGAAATCTCTATCTCTAGAAAAGTAACATATACCACCTCACTTCTTTTTGGTATGTTCTGAGCTAAATGTGAACTCAAGAACTCTATCTTTTCCATTTATCTCTTCTGTTTTCTTCTGCAAGTTTATAATAGGAGTAGCCTTGGTTGGATGAGGAGATTTAGGCAAGTGAAAATCCACCTTCTTAGACATGTTCTAATTGTAAATTTGGTCTTTTATTTTCAGTACACAGGGATGCAGGTTTTCGACAACTCTCTTCTGTAATGCATGTTACTGAGAAGCAATGTCTTCAGAAAGCTTAGTACCCATCATCTGATACTGTGACAAGTGAGGTCAGATAATTAGTGTTGAAGTACTCCTCTGGGCTTGTTTTTTTTTCAGAAAAACTGTCTTCTTGATCCAGTATTGGGAAAGAAGACTTGAACCCAAATTTGAACATGCCAATCTTGCTGTTTCTGTAACCTTGTATCATATGGTGGTTACATGGAATGCCTGTAAATTTTTTGTGGGGCAATGGTATGTAATTGAATTTCCTAAGATAGTATTTTTAAGTGATAATGACTGTCTCTAAATTGTTTCTCTAGCCAGCAAACAGAGCAAAAGACATGCAATATTACAATCAATTATAGACAATATTAGAAATCATCTTGATGCTCAGAATGAGCATGTCTTCTGGCATGAAGGTTGACATTCCTTTCATGGTGGCACACTGAAGATGGCCATCAGAAGGTGGCTGTGGTGTTTGATCTTGCTGTTCCTTTATGAATCATTGCTCAGCTGTAAAAGATCTATGTGCTCCAGGACTACCTTAGAAAGGGAAAAAAGGATTTGAGAGGTGCCCTTGCCAGGTTTATGTGTCTTTCTGTGCCAGCATTCCACTTAAGAGTGGGCAGGCAGCTGTTGACCCCCTATCTCAGGATCCTCTGTTAAGGACCCTTTGGGGACATGGAGCCTTGGCTCCAGAGCCCGTGTGCCCTCAATAGTGCTACAGGGACTGAGCTGGAGCTGCCGCTACTTGTGGACAAGAGTTAAGACAGAGCCTCATGTTTCATCACTGAAGGTGCTAGCTGGTTCAGAAAAATATGGAACAGTGGTTTTTGTCTTTAACATGCTGAATTACTTTTTTGGAGGTAGGAAGGGAGTTAGGAGAAAGAGAAGAGGTTGAAGCTCTCCTCCTGTTTTATGTTCAGTTACACTTTGCACTGCTTTGTGCTCTTCACCAGAGAAGAGTTACTAAAAAACAGTCAGTGGAGTGTTGAGGTGGCCCGTTTACCACATGTGACTATAAAGGAGTATAAAATCCATATTTAAATCCAGTGCTTATTGCTCTACATATGATGATGATAGTGATGTAAATTACTTTATTACATAATGCCCCTGTTTATGGGCTGAGATCTCACTCTGCCCATTCTTTAAAAACAACCTAAAATTTATATCCTTCTGCATTTTGTCAAATTGCAGCTATAAAGGTAAAACTCTTCAGCTCTCTTCCTGAACTCTTGAAAAACTCTCTATATAAGATCATTCTTGAAAAAACAAACATTTCTTTCTTAGGAAATATTCCTCCCTGTACCTACCCTAGAAGAAAAGATGTCTCCTCCTCTTTCTTAAGATACACTTTGCCACAGTAAGAAGTGTTTACTTTTTTGCATACCAGCTTCACATGGCTTAATCCTTACTAATGACTGCAGCTTGGCTTTGCGCCATGAATCCACCTATGTCTGTAGACTTCAAAAAACACAAACTGGGAAGAATATAGGAAATCTAGCCAGAAAAACCCTCTTTAACTTCTCTGGCAGAGTGCCTGGAAAAGAAGAGAGAACACAGAATCAAAATAAATTACAGGATTCAGATGCATGTTAAATTAGCCCTAAGAAATTGCTTTCTCCTTGTATTAGTGACTAGTGATAATTTGAAACACTTCAGCCCTGGTCACTTTGTTATCTTAAAAGAAATGGTTATATTTTAAAATGGTAAGTTAAATCAAAATGTTGTGGTCGAGGAGACATCCTAGCAAAGAGTTAATTGTAAAAGGAGTAAGAGGGATCATAGGATAATTTAGTCTTGAAGGAATTTCTGGGCGTCCCCTTGTCAATCCCCTTCCTCAGAGCAGGGCCAGTGCAGATAAGGTTACTCAAGACTTTGTCAAACTAAGCTTTAAGTATTTCTAAGGCTGTAGATTCCACAACCCATGTGAGTTTTAGAGGGTGAGGTGCATATTTCTCAGCACAGATCAGAGAGAAGAGTTTTGAATCATAGATTGCTCACACTCTTTACAGGTGCAGGTTTTTATGACATCAATGCATTTTGTTTAGTTTTGTTTTTCCCCTAGTTAGTAAATAGTATAGATCTCTCTCTATGAAGACAGAGAAGTTCAAATTGCAGATGTTCATTGTTTAAATCAATATTGTTTGGCCATTGTTCAAATGATCGTACCATGCTACTTGTCTTCTCTGAGGATTAGGAACCCTCCCAGAGACATTGTGTAGGTTCAATATAAAGCAAACACTAATAGTCACTGTATTTGAACTGACTCAGCCATGCAAATTTGATCAGGTTATTTGATTGCTGTTGCTTATCAACTTCAGAAATAATTACATTTAGCAGTTTGAAGCTTGCCTAGTACAAGCATGCAGATCTGTTACTGAGTTCTTCTGGCTGCAGAAATCTTTCCAGTAGGTTAGACTGCAACTTCAACTTCTTTTTTTTTCCCCCTCAAAAATTTGACCGTGTCTATAAAGTAGGAAGAATAATTCAGAAAGGACAATAATTACTGTAGTTTTTTCCATGGCTCTGTGAGAAAAATGCTGTATTAACAATAAAAAATCATTTATGGAGTATGCAGCACAAAGAAGATCTCATTTCCTGTAGGTGAAGATAATCCTTTATTTATGGTGCAAATGTGTAGTGCCAAAGGTAAGGATTTGCTGCAGAAAGTGAAGTATTCACCTCAGAGCAATAAATGAAAGTTTTGTCACTCTTCTGAGATTTTATGCAATCATTAATCTTGGATTCACTTAAAACTACCAGAATCAACTTCTTTCTGTTGTGCTTTGCTTGTCAGAAAATACTTAAATGAAGAGTATTTCTAAGGATGAACCATAAAAGCTTTATAAATGTGACATTAAAGCTTTTATCCCATTGGAACCTGGCAAAGTCCAAAGGGAACAGATTTGAAAAGGACATTCTTGTTTGCTATCCTGAGCATCTGAATTATTTTTCATTAATTGGTTGATTGATTTATTGTGTCTTATACATATTTCACTGGCTGTGACTATCACATATGTCTTTGAGGATCTGCTTTCCATTATCTATCTTTTTGTCCTCTCTGATGGTTGCTTTGTAAGGATAAGAAGATGCAGTTGGTTTTCCAGGAGTTGTCTGGATCAGCATCCTGTTGTCTTAGAAGGTGGAGGTGTACCATATAATGACTGTGGTGACACAGTGGAAGAGACAAATGAGTGGAGGTTATAAATTTTTTTAGCAGAAAGGGATAGTGTAGGCATGCCTGTTAGTACTATGAGAGAAACGAGTCTCTGGAGAGTAATTCAAAGAAAATCTTTGGAAAAGAAAGGTGGCACCTTCCCCAGTAGTTAATAGGAAGCAAAAAGAGTGTAATCAGTACTCTGTAACATCAGAGAGGATGAGTAAATGAGACCTTACTTCTGGAAGGTCACAGGCTGAGGGATCCCTAGTTATTTATCAAGGATAGCACTTTGGTGCAACTATGAAGTAGAAATATTATAGTTATTATAGAATAGTTGTTCTCCCCTATAGGTTTTTCTGTAATGCATGCAAAAATTTATTTTGTTTTGCTTTTGGGGGTTTGTTTTGCATAGAATGTTGCTGGCAATTTCTGCAGCTTGCTAGCCTTTCTAACTAAGAGGTATTAGCATATGCCAATGTAACCTACAAATAAGTAACTTGAAGGAAGAAAGGATTTTAAGTTTATATATATGAAAAATAGATGAGAGATTATTCACAAAGAGAGATCCAATTTAAGTTTAATTGAATATATTTACATTTAGAATGCAAGAGATTAATAACTGTAAATTTTAAGAATTTAATGTGCAGTGGTAAGCTGTTTTTCAATAAGAATAATGTGTTGAAAAGATTTCTGGGAATAGTCTACAAGCATGTTTTTTATTATTTCTCTAGAATGATCATAATGCTTCTTGAGTTTTTATGAACTTTTATGGTAGCTTGCCTCAGAACAAACTTCTGAGGCAGAAAAGTGCTATCCTTATTTTAAAGCTGGGGAACTGAAACACAAGCCAGACTGTGGCTTTCCTAAGGTGCAGGAAGACAAGTAAATCAGAGCAGAAAGTGGCAATTCAGTTTCCTGTGTCCCAGGCTGGAATGTTAACTCCTGAATATGTCTGCATTTGAGATTGCAATAGAATCTGGTTGACAGGGTTTAAACAAGCTGACTTAAACACTGCTAACAGTTTCTATGACAGAATGAATTTCAATGCAGTCTACCACATTGTGTTGAGGGAGAATACGTGCTTTTGTAGTTTAAGTCTTCTTTCTGAGTTAAGTCCAGGGACTTGATAGTTCAACCAGAATCCCCCAATTGTTCCACAGTTACGTGGATTTGTAGTGTTAGTGAGGATACTAATTCACTGTGCCCTGCAGTTCTCTTTCTGTAAACTGGAGGCAATCTTTTCTTGCCTCTGTACAGCGCCATAAGGATAAATTAATTTCTGTTAAATGCCAGGAGCCAGAGGGAAGACAGTCATAAAAATACACATCTAAGTACCATAGACCATTGAGGCTTTGCAGCTAACAGCCCAGACTGCTTTATTGCTATTAAATAGAAAATTAATATTGTACAATGTCTACATCCTGTCAACGTCTAGGAACGTAATTCTGGAAGAGAGTAGGAAAGGATGAAAGTTTGATATTTTTTGTTTATTTTTATTTTGTTTTCAAACAGGAAAATAACTTTTTTATTGCTTTAAAAGTAATCTCAATTTCTGACCTCTAGAGTAAGCTTGCAGCCTGTTCTATGCCTGTCACTGTGATTGTGCAGGGGTCAAGAGCAGTGTAAATGCATTGATGAGTTTTCTACCTTTCATTAAATCTCAATCATTATACTTGGTTGCCTAAAATTCTTTTTTTCTTCTGCTGCCATTAAAGGAGCCACAATAGTTCTGAGTGAGTGTAATGCCATGTTAATATAATCACCTGAAGGTGGGTTGGCCAGAAGGCTGTACGCATGCACAGACGCACAAATAGACAGATATACAAGTGTCCAAGGAACAAAGTTTTAATGAAGCAGTATTCTGAAGCCAGGAGTTAAGGTTATGTGACATTTAGTGCCTCTCTGACTTGGAATAACTTAAAATTCAAAAAATTTTGGAGCCACTTTCTCCTTACTTCAGTTTGCTAAAGGCTCTAGGGAACAGGTTTTGCAGACCACCTTGTTTTAGAACAGAGTAAACAATAATTTTAAAGGATTAGAGAATGGACAGATTTTCTTCCCTTTAAGCATTGTTATGGATAATCTTTCTGGAGTCCAAAAACCCTATAGAAGTGATGGAAAAAATGATCTGTGACTGGATGGCTGAAGTGATTGATAAGAATATAGGATATTTCATATTTCTGTCTTTTTTTTTTTTTTTTTTAAAATCCAGANAATTTTTAATTTTCTGGTTTTTTTTTTTTTTTTTTTAAAATCCAGAGCAGGTAAAACAGTTACACTATGACAGTTGCTGAGCAGTCAGTGCAAAATAAAACAGTGCATGTTTTACAAAATCTAAAATCTTTGTGAAAATTTTAGATTATGTTTTAGAGCTACTTAGGGATACAAATATTTACTCTAACACTAATGAGTGAGGAGAATTCTTAAGACCAGACTTTTAGAAGTCTGAAATTAGAAAGGAACCATTAGTATAACTTATGAAAAAATACATTTATTTAATACCATAAAAGCTTGGATAAGTGTTACAAATAAGACAGACCTTCTGGTGTTGTATGAGGAAGTATTTTCTTGTTCTCCCAAGAGACTGAGTTAGTTCACTCAGGAAGCTTTTTCATGCTTCATCAACAGATCCATGACACTCATTTTGTTATCAGCTTTGTGTTTTTTCTAAGCTCCACCGAGAAGGAGAATGTTACATCTGAAAGCTCATCATCTTTCATTACAGTTTTTGTGTGTTATCCTATATGTAAGACATTCATTAACATATAATGCAAGATGCAAATTAATCTGATAAACTAACCCACCACAGAGCACAAAAATAACAGAGCCCTGTTTTCTATGCCTAATGTTTGTAAGTCTTCCAGCACAGGCACTCGCATCAGACTTCTGTGCTGAGAGTTGCCATGAATTTCCAAGTAGTTGTATGATTAAGCAGTCAGCAGTAACGTTTTGATCATGGCTTGTTTGCTTTATTATTTTTCCTTAATTAATAAGGCCAGAATCAAAAAACATCATAAGTAGATGTAATACATTTTTTTGTCCTAGAGGTATTCTTTCAAATCACCTGCTGTTTGTTGTTTCCCTTTTTCCTTCCTGACTAAGGATACTATGGAGGTGTAGCTCAGGATGCTTCCTCAGAAATTCAGACTACAGTGATTTGGGCTTCTCTTGCTTCTTGACTGGTATTGGAGAATTTTAAATCTTGGACTTTTTCTGACCGATGAAAGCATATTTTGTATTTCTACATCTCTTTCCTTGATGTCAATGTTTGAAAGCAAGAAAAGACTCCATTAGCTTAATAGGTTTGAGAATGAAAAATGCCCTAAACCAGATATCTAAACTGAAGTTGAAAGCCTTCTAATTATCCAGGCAAGAGCAGAAATTATGTTTCATGAATCATTCAGAACAAGCATGCTTATAATCTGCTTCTTGATTATACATTTCTGTTGATATGCTGGAAACACCCTCATCCACAGTTCATTTTGTTGGTGATGAGCTTCCTTCTGCCAGAACCAGAGCTGAGCTGCTCCTTCCTTTGATTCTTTAATCATGGCAAATCTGCAGTTTTTTAATGGAAAGGAAACATGTCATCTTAGATGCTAAAATGATGCATGATTATATCACTATTGATTTTCAGTGAGCAAAGCCTTTAATTTAGCATATTTATGTGAAGTGAATTTGAACTTTTGCTGTACTTAATTTGGTGGTGGGCTAATTACACAGTTCAATGCAATCTAAGAATCCCAACTGAAGTACAGGACAGTAGATTTTTCTCTGTGATTTAGCTGGCAGCAAACACTAATCTTTATGGTTATTATCAGAGAAAGGCATCTGAATCTATAGCAGTATTTGTCTTTTCTGGCTCTCAATTCCTGCTTCTCTGTGTGTCAGAGCTTTGTTTATTGTTTCTGGTTGTTCTGGGCTCCTAACATTCATCTTCATTTCTGTGTTTTTTTCCTTCCCTCTGTGACTCACAACAATAACTTATTTTCCTCTTAGGTTGGTAAACAACAAACTGATGTGTATTCTGAATCTGATGTAGGACATTTCTGTTAGGTCAAAAGCAATGGCTGAGCTTTCTTCAGCCAGCAAGCGGCCAGTTGCTGAGTCACTTTGGCAGTCTGTTTTATGGTGAACGGTGATGGATCTGATGCTATTCAAGGAGCTCCTGAATATGATTACTGCTTATTTTGAATGTTTTAAAGGCTGATACAGGTGCAACTGGAGGGAAAAAAAGTATATGTAAAGAGTGACCTTGATCATTTAAAAGAGTGCTTTCTGTGATATAAAAGAAATTTGATTGCTATTCCATTGTGAGAAAGTACCTAATAAACTGAATTCATTCTTCACATAGCTGCTGAATAGGTAAATCCGTAATAAAATTATCTTGCTTTGCTTTATTACTGTACTTCATATATTTATAAAAAAGGTTAGGGAGAAATTCCTCACTTGTTTTGCATGTGTGCATTTTTTCTTGATTTGTGGTATAGAATGCTATTTTAGACTACATAAAAATATGCTTTACTAATAAGCCATTAAACTATGTCCAAGTGGAGGCCAGTGACAAGTGACAAGTGGAGTCCCTCAGGGATCAGTACTGGGACCGGTCTTGTTTAACATCTTTGTCGGCGACACGGACAGTGACATTGAGTGCACCCTCAGCAAGTTTACCGATGACACCAAGCTGTGTGGTGTGACCAACACAATGGAGGGAAGGGATGCCATCCAGAGGGACCTGGACAGGCTTGAGAGGTGGGCCCATGCCAACCTCATGAAGTTCAACAAGACCAAGTGCAAGGTCCTATATCTGGGTCAGGGCAATCCCAAGCACCGATATAGGCTGGGCAGTGACTGGCTTGAGAGCAGNTGGCCTGCTAATTGCTCCCATACAATCTCCCCCTGTTCTTTCTCTCTTTGCCTAGTGACTAAAAGGTGATGAATCCAAATAATCAGTCATCACTAGCATAAACCTGTTATGGAATTATTTTATACTTCTACTCATTTTTTTCTTTTACACCTTATATGAAGGCCTTAATAATAACTGAAATAAAAAAAAGGGAATCACAATGAATTTTAGAGACAGATGGTGTTAATTGATTTCATTTTTCTCCTTCACTTGTTTTTTTAACCAGGAAGACTATAATCCTTCCTTATCAGAACAGAATTTTGCTTGTCACTGATATTTAGAGAGGTTAGTTGTAAAGCTCCTTGTGTTTTAAGCCTGTAAATAGGATAATGATGTAAGAGTGCAACCTTAATATACATGAAGACTGGCAGGACTAATCACATAAGAATGTGCTTTTTGTACATTTGCAATTTCCACTACTATTTTCTTATAAAAAATTTGGGATCTTTATTAAACAAAAATTGGATGTTGTGCTTGGATTCAGGATACAAGAACTGGTAGAGTCAATGTAACTGAAGTAAGGTGAAGTTGTGCCATAATCCTGACTTTTTCCGAATTCTTTTTTTCTTCTTTATTAAACAAAGTAAACATTTCCTAAAGGGAAAATGCAAACTTATACTTGGATACATTTCTAAATCCATAGCTAGATTATTTGGTTTGCTATATCAAGTATTTAGTCTTTCTTTCCTTGCAACGGGTATTGGAAAGGAAGCATCATCTAATGTATATAACATTGGATATGCAACAGTCTTTACTGACATCTGTTGCTCTTGGAAGAGCTTTTTGTTTAAATGGAGGAGGATGACCTGATCTCAGCTTTTAGAGAATGTGTTGAAAAGCATCTTAGGAAAACTTCGGTATGTCACACAATTTCTGAAGCCTTGTACACTTTCTGAATTGCTATTCATTCCTGAAAGATTTGCAGAACACTTCACAGGGCTTTGCCATTCCCACTTCACACACTTTTACCCTTCTGGCTAACTCAGGAACTGCTTTCTTCTTTTTCACCCCTCTACAGTGACACCCCAACTGGATAAAATTGAAAAGCAATGAAAAAGTGTAAAAAAAAAAAAGTTAAAGGGATGAAGCTTGAGACAGTAAGTGTGCATTGAAGATCACCTAATAAACTACCTAATAAGCTCCAGAGCAGTGGAAGTGTCAAGGAGCATCTTATGATGTCCTTTGCTAAAGTGTGTATCTATGGAATCCCACCAACAGGAAGCTATCACAGGGTATAAGTAGTATTCTGTTGCAGTGAAATGCTATGAGGTAAATCTAGTAGTCTGGTGAATGGCAGAAATCTCCAGTCTTCACATTTAGAGTTTCAGAATTACCTGTAACTTTTCTAGCTACACATTTTATTTATTCTTAGTCTCATAAAAGTGAACAGATATGTAAAATAAAAGCAGCATTGCTTGATTGAGAGCTAGGGAATACGTATATTTTGGGGAAGTTAAAAAGAGTGATCAATTTTGTTTAAATAGTCACATGGATACTCTATCATTTACTTACAGATTTCTTTCCACCTTTCTATTTGTCTCAAACTGTTGTTTCATCTTGTCTTTCTTGTATTTTACTGGCTGTTAAACCTTGTGAATTATCTTTGTCAGGAATTGCCGTTTTTTTATATCTGTACAGTCTAGCACATAGAGGACCCAACCTTGTCAAATCTCTGGTTACAAACAGTAATATTAATAATTAAAAATGACATGGAAAAATTGGATTGGCACTGGAGTTTGTATGAAATGTAATATTGAATGTAATAAAAGAAAGTCTTTAACACATAAATGGATTTGAGAAGATACAGAATAATCAAATTAAACTGCATGTTTTTAGTGCTTTTCATGTCATGTCTCCCAAGGTGCTTTACAGCACAATAATCATGATTAACTCTGGATTTAATCAGTGAACTAGTACAGTAATCCACAAAGTGGGACAATGAGTTAGAAGAGCTTGATGTTGGTGATGACTCTAGTGATCATGTTATAATTAATGAAGAGATGTCAGTGAAATCCATAAAGTCTGTGTGTGGCAGGGTACATGGGTAATCCATTCCATACCTCAGAGAAACAGCTGAAACACAACTCCACAAACATTTCTTTGATAACATAGTCTGAGGATGGGAGGTTTGGGATGCATGCTTTGTTTTAGGATAATACCGACAAATCATAAGAAGAATTTATGCCACATTTTCTGATTTGCTTCAGTTTTGCTTTCATAAATCTTTATAAGTACAAATGTCTCTCAAATGTGAACTCTGCAAATTGCAACTACTGGTTTCTTGTCAACCACACCAGGGCTTTGCTACTTGCAGCTAGAAAGGAGAGTGCATTTTCAAACAGACTGCAAATTTAGAGGTTTTGGTGGCATTGATATATATTGTGTTTTAATTTTTTTAATCTTGCACTCTCAGTCCTCAGATCCCTAAGTGCAACACATCATCAATGTGGTGAGTACCTAGGTAGTGCAAATTTGGGCAGCTTTTCCGGGTTATTAGAAGACAATTTTTGAAATATAAACCTTCCATTTGAGAATGTTTCATCACCAGGTGTAATAAATAAACTACTTGCATAGTGTATTGCAGATGGATAATGACGGGAACTCGCTATTCATACTGACAGATTATGATGGTAGGAGCTGAGGAGAAAGTGTTCCTGCCTTGAGACAGAGGAAACAGGTTGTTCAGGTAGGTCATAGAAGAACCTAGGAGTGGTAAAGGGTATTTGATGCAGTGGTATGACCAAACAAATTTCAAGTATAGTTTTCACTGCCTCAAATCTAGGGAAAGTATTCACTATCTTGGATCTCTGTGGAGCATGGTGAAACTGATGGATTTCAGAGAGTAGGCAATAATCCAGTTGCTAGAATTCAGATGCCTGATATGCAAGCAGTACAATTTCAAGTCTTAAATGTATTTTTTTCTCTGGCATTCTATATGGTTGTATAAATTGGTATTGAAAACTAAGTGTGGATGAAGAATTCCTTTTAAGTCTTTTATTATGGTGAACAATTGCAATGATTTATGTTAAGATTTTATTGATTTCTGAGCAAATGAAATCTGTGCTTATGAGAATTGGTTCTGATTTTGTAAGACATTAATTCTACTCCATTCTCTTTTTGTGAGTGTTGGCCCAGGGTCTAGAATGCATGTTCTAAATGTGTATTGGATCAAGGTTTTAGATTGTGGGCTCTTAAGATTAAGGAGAATTTTTAAACTATACTGTGAGGGATTTATACCCTACTTGGAATTAATGTTGTTTAGTATTAATAAGACAGCATAGTTTTCATAACTACATCAAAGTTTATTATAAAGCTTCTCATTTTGTGGCATTGCAGTCTAAATGCCCCAGTACATTAAAAAATGTAAATGAATTGACCTTCCCATACCTTCAGAGAACAAATAATTTTCCTATAGATAAGGAGCTCATATTATTTTTTTTATTAAATCTTAACACATTTTTTTTCCTCTGTGGAGACAGCATTGCTTATTTAACCTTCAAGGAGTTTAGTAGTGTTGGCTGGTTCAAAGATTCAGAACGTCTTGAGCCAAGGAACTGGGACTATACTAACGTATTTAGGTATTAAAGAAGAAATTAATACCCTGGAACTTCTAATGTCTCCCTGGACTACTGATGGATGCAGCCAATGCATCATGTCTTTCTCAAGCTCATTCTTCATGAAGTCAGCATCTATCCATGTATTTATTAAATGAAATATTTATTATTTTACTTGCTATTGTTTTCAGAATCTCTTGACCCAGCTATTGAATTACGTATGCTTATGGGTATGTTAGTTTGTGCAGATGAAGACAGTACAGTATAGGTTTCAATTTTTACAGTGTAGAGTTTTCTAGAGTAAAATCTGCCTACATATGGAGAACAACATATCCAGATGAGGTATCTATTACGCTAAAACAAATAGTGTTACTTTTTACTACTTCCCCCTGGAAAAGGGTCATGTTTTTGAGATGAAAGCCAGTGTCTCAAATGAATTTTTTATATTACTTGAATGTAGCAGGATTCATTTTCTCCATTATCTAATGGACCGTGCTTATTGAATCTGACAAACTTAAGAAACTGAGCTTTCGATGTGGAGGGTGAACAACTGCCTGCATTTGTTTGGCATCATCGATTTATCAAGACTTTCATTTTGTGCAGACAATTATAGGTTGAGTTTCCATCGCTTTGTGAAAAGATCCCTTATCTTTCTTAAATCTTTAAAAACTGGGATTGAGGAAAAAAAGATGTTTAGGAAAACCACCAGAAATATTTTATAAAAATTTTATAGGGATGCTATACCATAAATGAGTGGTTATTGCCTTTCTATTAATTATTTTGATTCAGTGGAGAAGGAGAATATGACTTCTTGAAGGAAAAAATAGTCTTGATCCCGCTTTTAGCAAGGTCAGAAGTAAAACTTAAACTTCTGCAGTTCTTCCTCTCTTAAAGATATGGATACTCAGCTGTTTGGGCTAAAGAAAGATATTTTCTCCTGTTTAGACATTTCGCATCTGCAGCCACTCTTCTAGTTCAGCTGTCTGTCTAGCAGTGAAAAGACTGATTGCTCCTGTCACTGTGGGACAGAAACCTGCCTCTTCCCTCCTGACGCTCTCCTTTCTGAACTCTGTTGAATATTACAGCTCCCTGGCAGGAAAACTGACCTTGTTGCATCAAAATCAATGGGGAGAGTTACCACTGACTTCAGCAGTAAAAGGATCAAGCCCAAAGTTACACAATCCTTTTTACAGATGCCTTGAATCCAGCAGTGTTTTGTTACATGGTTTCTGCTAGCTTTACAGGTGCAGTAGATATGCAGGGCAGTTATGAAGTGCCAGTGTCAGGGACCAGCAGATGACTGGAGGTGGAGGGCAGAGTAGTAGGCAGGTGTGGGCGTGATGGGCAGCTGGGAGAGGGCCTGTAAAGGGAATTTGCAACACCTAGATGGGGGTGGAATTGCTAGGCGCAGGAAACTGGGTGTGCTCTAGAGAGCAGGTGGTGATGGTGATGGTGAGGTCAGCTCTCAGAGAGGATTTCTGAATTTTAGAAGGTGATGATGTAGCTCATCTGAACAGGTAACAAATAAGGCTAACTTATTTGCTTTATTTGGGATTGCTTGTGCCTATTGTGAGTATGCATATTTGTATGTTTGGAAACCAGATTTCCAGATTTCCAAACCAGTATGTATGTGAGTTAGGCATGGCATAAATCCTTTCCAGGACTATGCTACAGTGAGAGCAATGTATAGAAAGTATTTGGGGTGCAAAAAGTCAAGCATAAGTTAGAAGACTAACAAAAGTTGATCCATGTTTCGCACCTAGCAACCCCTTTGAGCAGGGAGCTGTTGGATTGCTATTTATCTGGTTCTTAGCTATGTTGGTTATCTGGGAGTCATAAGGCAGTTCTATTCATGTTCAGTGATTCATTCTAATATTTAAAGGTATGTTTCACTAGGTATGCATATTGACTGATTTAGTGCAGATTAGATTTTGCATTGGCCCTTCGTTTTTAGTAAACTAGAAGGAGATGAAGATTTTTGTGTGTTAGGTTATGGAATTCAAATGGATGGTACAGATTGTGAAGGATGTATACCAGGAATTTCTTTGGATTTGCTTATCTATTTTTATTCTGGGTGGCAGATATTGCACCCTGTACCTATGGATTGATTCTCTACTGCTTGTTTTATGAAAATCTTTTAACCTGTAAAAGTGAGTGTAAAAGACAAAGAGCAAAGTCTTACTCTTAATGGATGTAGGAAACAGTACAAGTTGCAAGACAATAAATTCGCATGCATGATTTTCTTTTTTTTAACAATATCCCCTTTAGAAAACTAGGGGATGTATAGTTGGGAGGATGATTGGAAAAACTTGACTGCAATTGGTAAGCTCTAGTATTAAGAAACTAAGACTAAATTTCTTCAAGGTCCAATTGAATCCTATTTTGGTTTACAATTAAGTACACTTCTCTTGCATTTTAACAGACACTTCATTTTTCATCTTCCTTTCCTAGATACCTTACTCATACAAATTACAGCATTTTGAAATGAAACAAGGTGTATGGTCTGGGGCCTTAAATGTTAACTATTAGTAAACAGAAGTTTTTGTATTAACTTATTGCAAAGGCTGCTGAGCAACTATTCTGTGATGTAGTTTGCTCTTGTTGGGGGTGGAGACTATTTCACCTTTTGTGAATGCTAATGCCACATTTTGAATTACAAGGATTTATTTTAGAGTCTGCAAAAACTGTGAGGCATCTGTCAGCTGGGAGGGAGCTCATCATTCTTAAACTACCAGTGTGTAAATGAACTCTTACATTATATTCTTTGGTCTCTGTGAAGTGCTGTGGAGTACACGTTTCCAGCTGTGAAGGATTACTGTTGATCCCACCAGCACATCTAGAAAGAGGTTTTTATTTTAGCTCACACTTTGAATGACTGATTCATGTCTCGGTAGTGTACACACAAAAATGTAACCCGTTGATTACTTTATTTCCTACTATTCATAGGTACTTCTCATACATTGCTTTATCAACCATAAACTTTCATCACTGTCATCACTGAAAGCTCTTTTCTGGAGTGCCACTAATAATGAGAAAGCTTATACTGTTGTTAGCTGTCCTTGGTGTGGTAGAATGGGTTGCTTTACCTCTCAGAAATACATCTTTTCTGTAGACTGGAAGGAGTTATGTATGCAATCGTCAGGGATGGCTACTCAAGTTACCTGCTATGAAGTATTGTTTTTTTCTATTATACAAGTTTACTGGCTTTGAAATCAAGCCCTAAGTAGCTCTGGGAGGGGAAAAAGGCGAAATAAATGAAATGGTGAATGATCTGAAGGCTGCCCTTGTGAATTCCAGCCAAGTCTTCAGCTCTTGATAAAGTGAACCTATTTCCACTTCAGACCCAGAATAGAAATTGAAGTAACTCCTCTAGCCCAAAATAAGGAGAAACAAACTTAATTAGTTGAAAACCAGTATGAGTCAGGGGCTGCTTCTTATTGCCTCAAGTAAGAATGTGGAGTGGATGTGTTTATTCAAACATTGTAAGGTATGCTAGAGATTTCTCCTTTCTCTCTTTTCTCTTGAATTCTGTGACTTACATCTTCACTGGCATATATATGCAAAATCTTAAGGTTAATCTTCAGGTATCACTGAAGTGTACCACAGTCCAACTAGGACAGTATATTAACAGTGGATTGTTGGATGTACTCCAGCACAAAAGGTTAGAGCTACCAGAAGCCATGTCCTGTCCAGAAGTTGAGGTGTAACATACTTGGATGCTTATATAAGCAAGTATTTTTTTTCCTACATGTTATGTCAAATAATTTTAAAATTATTTTTTGAAAATAAAATTCCACATTGGGGTTTTTTTTTGTGTATAAATTCATCAGACTTCTGACACACAGCAACTTGAATTCAGTGATGAGCTTTTTTGGTTTTATTGAATCCAGTTCTGTTTGGTTAGTGACTTTTTGTAGAGAACTTAAAGGCAGAGGGCTACACATGGAAGCTGATGTTTATGAGGCAAAGATTGATAACAATTTACTTCATAAGAAGTTTAAGCTCTTGACATAGTAGGTTTTTGCAAGTTAATCTTGGAGTGATTTAATGCTTTAGGAGGTGAGAAATGGATCTGCAGTGAAGAGCCAGGTGTAGTGTGGGTAGGGGCTGTAAAAACAACACCTGTGTTGTCCTGCCTTTGGACCATCTGGGACTGAGCCTCTCATTTGTACTTCTCAGCACAGGTGAGAGCTGTGAGACTATTTTGTTTCATGTACAAATGAAGATGGAGATACTATGCACATTTTCTTGGGTGACCTTCACAAAAAAATTAGAAGTCACAACCGGGACTTGAGTGTGTGAGTGTGCATATGTGAGCTTGAATCACTAAGTTAATTTTGAAACTGGTCCCTACCCCAGTTAAAACCTCTTGGTTTGTGTCATGAAGCAATTTCAGACTGCACAAACTAGGCCTTATCAGATTAAAATGGAAGATGCTCTCCAAGAGTGCACCTTAAGCTGATAAGGGGCAGTTAACCCACAGCAGTGGATCTGTGGTAGTCTTAAGTAAAACCTTGTAAACCTATTCTGTGAATGCTTGATGATCAGCACCAACTGGTTCATGGCTTACACAGTGAGATCTCACATTGTGTTAAGTTAGTTGCATAGATAAAGCATGGGAATTAATTTTTTTTTTTTTGTGCAGTTGAAAAGAGCAGGGTCATTTGAGACTGAAGCTGAGGGATGAAGTGTGAAGTACCTATTAAGGCGAACCGAAAGCATCAGAATAGATGTGCTTCTCACTTGAATAAAACTATTTATACCTAGATTTTTATTATTTTAATGAGGATAACTGAAAATCTCACCTTTCTCACTGTTCCCAAAGGACAAGGGGTGATTATGACAGCGCTGCTCCATCAGCCAGTGGTCAGTGAAATATGTAGGGTGCTTTCCTGAGATACAGGAAAAACGTCTTTTAATGTCTCCTTTGATGAGACTTAGACATCTCTCCAGTCTTCCAGGAGCAAAGTAAATGCCAGCTTTGCAAGTGATTGCAGGAGGGTTTATTTTGCTTTCGTATTTCCCATGGAGGAGTTCCACTTTGCATAAAGTGTGTTTGCTAGACAAAGAAAGTGAGGGAGAATGACTCAGGTCTCTGATAATCAGGTCCCAGTCCCTGCTCCAATCTCACAGGGCAAAATGGGGTAGCTTTAACAATTTGCATTGCATATGTCATATTCTTAATGAAGATTAATCTAATTGAGTGCCAGTTTCAGGACTATGTTTCTAAGGTTATTTAAAGAAAATGATAGTTTGCATTCCACAACATTAAGCAAATGCAGATGAGGAGGGGAGGGCAAGACAAGGCCAGGCCCAAACTTGGTAATTAAGGTTATGTGAATGTATCGCTTTCATCTTCCCTTCTTCTGTTCCAATTTTACTCTTCATCACATTTTATAGATTCTTTTTAGTGTGTCTCTTGGGTGATATATTTTCTTCTGAGAGCTTGTTGTGCCATTGTGACTATGGAGGATAGTATGCTGTTTCTCCTTCCCTGCTACTGTTTATCCAGAAAGATGAATTGCGATATTCTTTTTTTTTTTT